>JARGCV010001429.1:0-53873 GCA_034064705.1 Bothrops alternatus | reverse complement strand
TATTCCTAGTTTAGTTTTCCATAGCATATCTTTGAATCGCTATATTGTGATTATTTTGTCAAAACATTCTTGCAAAATGACATCTGTCCCAGTATTCTGGAAGAAACTTGATTGACAATTAGGGAGTCTGGTTGATGTAGAATAGAGCTTAATGAAAAGGTTCAAGTTAGTATCAAACTTTAAAGATGAAATTCTTGGTTTTAAGGGTATGGCATGCCTGTTTTTAAATACAAAAACATTAAAACACCTTTTCCATCTCTACAGCTATCCTGAAAACATTATTCCTACTACAGAGGAAGCAGGAACCAAACCGATGGTCATTGGCACTAATAATGTGTTTGAAGTTGGCTGTTGTATCCTTTTGAAGAGTAAATTAAAAGATTAGAAATATATATGCATTTAAGTATCACATAAGCAGTAATGGTTATATGGTGCAAATAATAAAAGTATCTGTGATGTAGTCTTAGATCCCTAATTTGTGGCTAAAGAGAATTGGTTGGGATGTATATTATTTGCTGTTAAGCACTGATTAATCATAATTGATTTTTGTATCTAGTGGCTTCAGTAAAACAGATAAAATATTATTATTTTTCCACACTTTGTTAATTCAGTAGAGAGAAAAAAATCTCACTGATTCATTGCTACCGAGTTAATATCAGTTTCTTACAAACATAGCATAGGATGCTTTTTAAGTACATTGTCTTAGGTTCATTATAGCTTTTGACTAAACGAAAAAAATAGGAAATATTATTTCAGATTCTTTGTAGTAGTAGTAGTAGCTGTAAAGTTAGAGTGATGCTCTCCAGGATCTTTCCTGAAGGCAAAGGAGCTACAAAAGGTCTCCTGCTGTATTAGAGAGAACTGGGGATATAGGAAACATGCAGGCAAATATTCTTAACCATGGCTTGCAGATTCTGAAGCAATGAAAATAGGAGACAACAATGTAATTGAGTCGAAAGGTAAGTATCTGATGTTGATTTTGTACAACATTAGAATAAATAGGAATATGGTATTCGTATTTTTTATAAATATTTTATTAATTTTACAATTTTACAATCATGAGTACTTAATAACCACATGTTGTCTGGGTCTATTGGTAATTCAGTGGTACATACTAACTTTCTCAGTCTAGTTCCAATACTGCACCATCCAGTGCTTCCTTGGTCCTCTCTTCTTCCGGTGGTATGCATTTTTCCACACTGAGCAAATACAATTCTTGTTATTGTTAATACATATACAATTAAATATGGACATCTTCATCCCATTTTTCTGGTATTATACATAATATGGATAGTGTCAGTTTATAATATCTTTTCTAGCTAGACTATATCTCAGTTGTATTTGCACTTAAAATCCATTATTCAATCAATATCCTGTTTTTCCCCGCTTTTTTAAACTTTTAATTTCCCATCAGTGTTCAAAATATCTCTATTGTTTATAATTTTCTCATAATGAATTATATTTGGGTTAACCAAAAGCTTCCCTTATTCAACCCTTTTAAAATTTTCATATTTCCCATCTCATAACAAAGTACAATATTCTAGTTACAAATCTTATCCTTCTAATTATAATAATACTTTTATTTCTAACAGTTATCTATTTTTAACCATATTCAAATATCTGTTTAATAGTATAATATCCCGTCTAATAGTCAAAACCTCTATTTTCTTCAGTCTTAGTCTAGCTTTCTTCCTTTGCCAAATAACTTTCCAAGTCAGTACACTTGAATCATCAAGTAATTCTTCCTCTGTTTTTGTATATATTGTTTGGAATGAGGAAGAGAATTTGATTGAAGTATTTTTGGAAGAACGCTCAACCCATTTATGTTCATTAAACAGCCTCCGTCCTTCTTCAGTTTTTCTTTTCATTTCTTGTTTGTCAATATTCAGCATTTCTCCTAACAGCTTTATCATCCATTTGATCAGCTCTTCTTCCTTATCCTCAAATGTGTTCTGAGATCTTGACAAGTAAGATATCTTTTCCATTTCCGGTGTTATCACTGCATCTTCTAATTTTTCATTTGTCTGTATCTGTTAATTCCTTTATGTCCTCCATCTTTGGATCCGTTTCTTCTAATTTTCCTTCTGTTTTCTGGGTTACTAGTTCCTTCTTTGTAGTCATTGTCTGGATTTGTAAGTTTAGGTTAGAAAATTGTTCTTTTATCTCATTTGCGTTATTTTTAGTCTCATCATGAAATAAAACAATTGTGTCTTGGATTGATTTCAACATAGAAAGAATTTCTTTCTGAGATTCATTAACATTTTCTTGCTGGTATATCAAGCTGGGAGCTTCGGAGACAAGTGTTAACAATGTTTTTTTACCATTTGCAGCTAAGTATGGAACACCCATTTTGTTTTTGTATGTTGTCTTTATAGTACAATAGGATCCCCAACACAGATAAGCAGCCCAAGAGTTTTTTTTCCCCCTTTCCCAGCTGCAGTCTGTAAAAGTGAAAGTTTCCAGGAACAACAAAAAGTCTTATCTAAGTCCAGGCTTCAACCAAGTTTCCTTTAAGCATAATAAATTGTAGTGCTGTGATTCACCACTAGATGTCGTTGACACCATCTTCCAGCTTTCCAAATCCAAGCCTATTTTACAGACTTTCAAATATCTTTTCTAAACAAAAAAAGTCTCAAAGGTACTTTTAGTCCCCAAATTTCAAAGCTCTATATCTGCATTAATTCCAAATTGATCTTGTAGTTTTCTCTATTTTCTCCCAAAGCAATTAATTCGCTGCTTTTCTTTTCCTGAGGGATCGGGGCAAAAATTTCCCTCTCATTGGGGAGAATTCTTTGCTTTGGGCATTCTTTTTTCCAGGAAAGTAGTATTAAGGTCATAAAAAGGGATAAAGTCTCACCCAGTTCCATCCACATTGCTCAAAAATTGCTAGTTAGTGCTTATCTTCGGTTGCCAGCAACTTCTGACTGGCCACACAAATGTAGCCAGTCTTTCCCCCTGCCGGTTTGGAGGGCTTCCACAGATCCAGTGGAAGGGCTGCTGCCCCTCCACAATTGACGAGGGTCCCCTCCTTCGTTGCCTCTCCGGGGTGACTTTTGACCCTTTTTAGGGTCTCCAGCAGGGCGAAATCGAACATGGAAGATGGAGCCCCGTCTTCCTGCATCTGTCATGCTGTGATGCCTAACCAGAAGTCGGAATATGGCAATCATTTTTATTAGTTTCATTTTCCAGTAAAATGAAATTTAAACATAATTACAAAGGAGTATAAATAAATAATTATTATGACACAGCAATATCAGTAAAAACTTATAAAACATTATTGCCTCAGTGGTTGAATACAGCCCATCTTCAAAGCATTTCAAAAGAATAAGGCCCTCACTATCATTTGCAAGCCTATAAGAATAGCCCCCCCACAATTGGGGGATCAATCGTTAATAGTGGAGTAGTGCAACAGAAGAAAAGTATAGAAAGTATAGAAAAATTACCTGCTTTGCACTGACAATATATTGGAAGAGCCAAACTGGGTATGCTGTAAAATGATGCTAGGCAGCCCATGGATTACACATAGCATTTAGCAAATACCATTGCAAATGCTACCATTCTGGCACATTTCCCAGCACAAGACTAATTATTTATTGCTATCTCACCACTGAAATGAAGGCATGTGTGCTTCCTGGAGGCCACTTAACAATAGCACTTCGACTTCTATACCGCTTCACAGTACTTTATAGACCTCTCTAAGTGGTTTATAGAGTCATCATATTCTCCCCAACAATCTGGGTCCTCATTTTACAGAAGGATGGAAGGCTGAGTCAACTTGAACTGGTGAGACTCAAACTACTGGCAGTCAGAGATTGGCAGAATCAGCCTGCAGTACTACATTCTAACCACTGCAACAATCATATAATTAGTAGTCTGCCAGGAAATACGTATGATTACGTAGGGCAGTGGTTCTGAACCTGTGGTCCACGGGCCCCTGGGGGTCCACGATGTCATCACAGGGGTCCAAGAATGCTTGAAGAAATGTTATGATTTAAATCTTGAGATAAGTCTTGGTGGTCTGTGGCCCTGGTCCATGGCCACCAAAGGTATTTAAAGCAGGTCTATGGTGAAGAAAACGTTGAGAATCGCTGACAGGGAAAGGATGCTCAACCACTGCATAGTTGTTCTCTTGTAGACTGGCAATGAGATGATTGATAAATTGCCAAAGAGCCCACAACTTCCACAGCAGATTGAGTCATAACCAAAACAATTCTATGGTCACAGACCTGTTCCCTTGGGGAGGAGTGCCATCCCATCCAGAGTTGGAACCAATGCAGATGATGAGCCACATGGTTTCTGGACAAATAGCATCTCCATCGAATTAGGAGGATTTTATCTTACTCTGGACCTACAGCCTCTAGTGGAGGATCACAATATTTCTGGTCTGGCTGAGGATGGAGATACATAATTAAGTATCATCTGTGTACATTATGCTGCCTGCTATCATGGTGTAGAAACTTTGTTCTCTGCTACTAGACAACACATCAGCTAACTGCCTGAGTTCTAGGAGAAGAAGAGTGGCACAGTGGCCAATCAATATGTGCCTGCACCTATGCTTTTACCCCACCATTTGGAAAAACATTGCCTAAACACAGAAAAGACTGTAGACTTAAAAGATGTGTCTCTCACGCACGCCTCTTTGCTCTGGCTCTTGCATATCTCTGTCAAGGTCAACTTTCTTACTCTCTACATCTACAGCATTTGTTGGTAGAAATGTGATCCTGACAAGCGGCTGCATTATCGGTGCCTGCTGCAATGTCAACACATACGAAGTCATCCCTGAGAACACTGTAATCTACGGAGCGGACTGCCTTCGTCGAGTGCAAACTGAGCGGCCACAGGTGGGTAGGCGACAAGCGTAGGGCAGGGCAGCTTGTTCTTCGGTCACCAGATTGCCTGATTTGTGGGGTGCGATTTTACCAAATCCAGTCAGTGAGCAGAGACCTGAAAAATGTGCACTTGGTGATTTGTATCCCATTCATATCCTGTTGATAAAAGAGTTCCTACTTTGACCTCAGATTTAAGCAAAAGAGGAGGGAGACGTCAAAATCTTGGCAATATAAGTAGCACTAGATAGAGAAGATTGTCACCAGACAGTTTGGTCTGAGGGTCCAGTTGAAATCTCTCTTTTTTCCCTTTTCTTTTACAAATCACCATCATCTTTTGTGGATGATCAATTTCTGTTTCTCCAAGGATATGGGACACGCTGTTTGATAAAAGAGTTTTGTGACTTTTGTTATTGACCTGTGATTTCAGATAAACAGGCAAACTGATGTTAAGTCAGCTTATGTTGTCACTTTGTAGTATTTTTTTTATAGTGCTACTATTTGTCACTATAGTTTGTGAATTCACATTTCATAGAAAAACAGAAACCTGCTTTTAAATCATGATTCTGGTTTCCTAGCTTGCTGAAGAAGGAGCCAGAGTAGCCAAGGATCAGATGATGAATGACAACTTACACTCATGTCCATATTCAGACCTAGCTAAATAGCTTTTCAGTCCTGTCTTCCTCAGTATGAAACAATGGAGAAGGGCTTCAGCATTTCCTCAGTTACTGCATAAGGTGTGGAGAACGGAAGTAATTTTGGGAATGTTGCTGAAGCCATCATTGCTTCATAGAAAAAGAATGGCTTAAAATATGTCTTATATTTGTGAGGAAGACATTTGTCTTGTGTCCTTTGAGAGAATGGGAGATTGGAAAACAAATTTTCTTAATAGGAATTGCCTTAAAACAAGTCAGTCCCTTGATCAATCTAACCTAATGATTTCAACATAGATTGGTGATAGTTAACCATACATTTTAGGCAGGAGTTTTCCAGCTAGGAAAACTGAATCTTTGAAAAATTGATTGTGTGGCATTGTCCATGAAAGAAGCTTATCATGTCTTTAATGCTGAGTTAAAGCCTTCTCTTCAAGTCATTGGACAGCTAGATATGTTGCATTTCTGTACCAAAATAAGCAATTGAGTCTTCCTCAAATCTTTTGGATTACAATTTCTGTAATCTGTGAGCATTGGCCATGCTGATGGGGATATATGGAGATTGTGATCCAATTGCTTCTTCTAAGAAGATGCATTTGGATTCATGTATATTTTTCTGAGATTGTGCTGTTCCTTTTAGCCACAAACATTACAGCTGGACTTCCTCATGAAAATCCTTCCAAATTATCATCATCTTAAAAAGGCTATGAAAACAACATCAACACCTGTGAAGAGTTGAAAGCCTTCCTGGATCATGATCAGAATTATATCGGAGATGTACTACCTTCTTTCTGGACTTTATGTTTGCAAGAACTAACTTTTTTTTTGCTTAGTCTGGAAATTTAGTCGTGCAGTTATGCAGCTTAATTTTATTTATTAAAATGTAAAAAAATAAAATGTGTCATTGTTACATTCCCCTTGATAGTTTATATTTTTAGTGGATTTAATTATTTTATTGCCTCTGTTTTTCCTTGTTAATGAAATCAGGGTGGCCACTCATTTTCCCAGTAAACCTGACCCAGAGCATGTTCCTTGGAGACAGTGGAAATAGTCCAGTTCATTTGGAAGGCAGCAGAGTACTGCACAAAAAGAAGAGCTTAAAAAAAAAGACTTGTTCATTTCAATAGATATATTTTAAATTACTGCATATCCTTAGTGCTTTCATTAAATAATTGAAATTGTATATATAACTTCAGACAAGGTCAAACAAATGTGTAGCTCATCTGGAGTTGATGTCATGAAGGCTTCATGTTGTGGCTTCAATCCAGACCTGCATGCTACATGTAACGGTGAAGAAAAATTCTGCTGTAAGAAATACAACATGCAGTGCTCTCCTGTGCATAACATTGCAATCCTACAGTCCCTTGGGAATGAGCCTCACCAAACATAGTTGGGACTTCACTTTTGTATAATTTCCAGAGGTAAAACTTTGTTAATCGTTTTAAACAATACCATAGTCTTCATAAGGCTCTTGTTAGGATTACTGTCCCTATGTCAAGGTTGAATTTCTAAGATGCTTGCTAACCTCTGTTGCTACTCAACTTGCCATAGAAACGGGACGGAGAGCCTGGGAAAGAAACGGGAGTTTCAAGAAGCCGTCCATGGACCCTGAGACCCAAGGTCACAAAATCAGGTGTCTGACGGAAAAGTGGACCATTCCCATAACAAACAAAGAGATGTGATTGGGCAACATGGACATTGGGGGGGGTGTTGGGGTTATGAAAAGCTATTGTTAACTAAACAGATTTTTGTGCAGGAAAACTAGAGTTGATTTTGCTTCTTCGGTACCGAGATGTGTATTCAATAAAATTTATCTTTTATGGCATTTCAAAACTGTAAAGATTCCTCAATGTTGACTTCACTAGCCAGATGGTTGACACCCTGTGATTCTTCTCAGAACATATTAAACAATGAAATAACACAGAAAAAAAAATAAGCATTTATAACCAAGTTAAAAACGTTGTTAGCCTTTCTTCTAAACATACTGTGTGTGCAAACAAAGCTTTTGACATGAAGATGTATGGAGCCACTGGAACTAGATTTTTCCTACAGTATATTCAGTGGTGGAAGAAAGCTCAGGAGATTGGCACTTCTCAAAGACGTTGAATGCCGTGTTTTTGCACTTCCCAATACTCTTCCTAAAAGCTTTTTAAATAGTGTTTACATTTTTCAGTGTGTAGCAATGCTGCCCTTGCTATTTCTGAAGCTAAAACTCCCCTTCCGTGATTCATTTTCTTTTGGGAACAACTTGGAAGCATTTCTTAATGGCAGTGTTTTTAACATGCAAAATGCATTTGAAGAAGTCTAGTCAAATCAAATATGTATTATAGTCATAGACCAACATAAGGAAGGTGGGCTATGGTCAACTGAAAAGCATAAAAGGTACATCCGAGTCTAAAAGTGCTTTTTCAGGAGGCAACTGGACTTTCTTGTTTCCCTTTGAAGATGTTTCGCTTCTCATCCAAGAGGCTTCTTCCATTCCCCACCATCTAATCATCTGGAGAAGCTTCTTGGATGAGAAGCAAAACATCTTCAAAGAAAAACAAGAAAGTCCAGTTGCCTCTTACAAAAGCACCTTTGGGACAACCATCACCTGGATGACTGAGACTCTCCATAAACATCAGAATTTATGGAGTAAAAGTATTAAAAGCATATAAAAATTAGTCTAAAAAAGAAAATGAAGAATTAGGAGCATTAGATGGCTGTAGGGGAGCATAAAGGTTAGTATACGGCAGGCTATCACAGTACAGAGTGTAGTAGTGTGATGAACTGGGTGCTCATGTAGTCTAATTTATGGCACTGTTCATCATCTAGTGTATTTTATTTGCTACTGCACAGGACCTGACAGCATTATATGTTGGGGCAGGATTGGTACCTGAAAGCAGCAGAGAGGTAATAGATTTGCCCTCTGCGCTCTCGGTATTTGTGCAGTGGTGGCGAAATGAGGCTAGTATAGTCTCTGTAATACAGGCACTGGAGAAGCACAGAAGTCTGTCTTCTTCTGACTTCTCTCCAGAGTCACAGGGGCATTGTCTCTCTGGATAAGGAGTCTTCCTGTCTCAGCTTTCAAGGACAGCTGAGGGGAGGGTATGACATCAGGTCAGAGTAAAGTTCCTCTGGTGTTTAGATACTTTGACATTAGTTAAGTACCATATGTCATAGGGGAGGCAGAGTAGCTGTTGGATTCACTGGCAATGAAGATGGAGGACCTGACTAGATCCAGTTGGCTTTGGGTGCTTGTAATATGCTATGTGTTCACAGAAGACGAGACGCTGAATCTATAGGAATTGCAAGATTAAGTTTTCGCATAACCCTCCTCTGCACAATGTTCTTTCTCACTGGGTCATAGCAGGTCTTGCTAGGGCACCCCAGTTACAAGATTCAGTGTAGTTTCCTTGTAAAATCCTCCTGGACTGAACAAGAATATACACAGAAAGTGCAGGAAAAAAGCAAAATGAATGTATTCAGATACCGAAAGACTTAAAACCTTATGTTAACATTGGAGACAGAGATGAGCTTGTTACTTTGAAAAGAAGAAGAAGTGGTATTTCAGAAACTAAATGTAGCTACAGCATGATGGTCTCACAATGGTTTTTTAAAATTATTTTTTCAACATTTTAGATTATTTATTAAGTATTGTTAATAAATAGAAGGGGTTATGTAATTATGTTTTGTGGACAAATGGAGATAATCATGGAAGGCTGAAAAAAGGATATTTGGATAAAAACCTGAACTTGACATCTCATCTGAGAAAAGCATCTGATAGTTGGTTGTATAATCAAATACTTACATCTTCCACACAGAAAACATCCTTCTGATAGTCCCAAATCATGCAATTCCTAGATGCTTGTCCATGATACTACTGTTTTATGGACTAATTGAAAGCCACGCTAGGCACCACTATGCCAGTTTCATGGGTAATCTGGCTGGGATTAGATCAGGAATAATAATAATAATAATAATAATAATAATAATAATAATAATAATAATAATAATAATAATAATAATAATAATAATAATAATAATAATAATAATAATAAAGTTGGAAGGGACCTTGGAGGCCATCAAGTCCAACCCCCCTGCTCAGGCAGGTAACCCTATACCATTTCAGACAAATGGCTGTCCAGTTTCTTCTTAAAAACTTCCAGTGTTGGAGCATTCACCGCTTCTGGAGGCAGGTTGCTGCACTGGCTAATTGTTCTAACTGTCAGGTGGTTTCGCCTTAGTTCTAGGTTGCTTCTCTCCTTGGTTACTTTCCATCTGTTGCTTCTTGTCCTGCCCTCAGACCCTTTGAAAAATAGCTTGACTCCCTCTTCTTTGTGGCAGCCCCTGAGATATTGGAACACTGCTATCATGTCCCCCCTCATCCTTCTCTTCATTAAATTAGACATACCCAATTCTAGCAACCGTTCCTTATATGTTTTAGCCTCCAGTCCCCTAATCATCTTTGTTGCTCTTCTCTGTACTCTTTCTAGAGTCTCAATATCTTTTTTACATCGTGGTGACCAAAACTGAATACAGTATTCCAGGTGTGGACTTACCAAGGCATTGTAAAGTGATATTAATACTTCACGTGATCTTGATTCTATCCCTCTGTTAATGTAGCCTACCATGTGTTGGCCTTTCTGGCAGCTGCAGCATATTGCTGGCTCATATTTAAGTGATTGTCTACTAGGACTCTGAGGTCTCTCTCACAGTTACTACTATTGAGCAAGGTACCCCCTATACTATACCTATACATTTGGTTTTTCTTACCTAAATGTAGAATCTTACTTTTTTCACCATTGAATTTCATTTTGTTAGATAGTGCCCAATGTGTCCAGATCTTCCTGTATCTTAAGCCTGTCTTCTGGAGTGTTGGCTATTCCTGCCAGCTTGGTGTCGTCTGCAAATTTGATGAGTTCCCCATCTATCCCCTCATCCAAATCGTTGATGAAGATGTTGAAGAGCACTGGGCCCAGAACAGAGCCCTGGGGCACCCCACTACACACTTCCCTCCATGTAGATGTGGTTCCATTGAGGACCACACGCTGAGTACGGCCGGTCAGCCAGCTACAGATCCATCTGGTGGTGATGATGTCTAACCTGCATTTTCTATCTTATCAAGTAGTAGGTTGTGATCTACTTTATCAAATGCCTTACTGAAGTCCAAGTAAATTATATCCACAGCATTCCTCTGGTCCACTAATTTTGTCACTTGGTCAAAGAATGCAATAAGATTTGTCTGGCATGATCTGTTTTTGACAAACCCATGTTGGCTTTTAGTAATGACTTGGTTTGCCTCTAGGTGTTCGCTGATTGGTTGTTTGATTATCTTTTCCAGAATCTTCCCAGGTATTGAAGTCAGGCTGATAGGTCTGTAATTTCCTGGGTCCATTTTTTTCCTTTTTTGAAGAGGGGAACTACATCAGCTCTTTTCCAGTCCTCCGGTAGTTCCCCAGTGCTCCAGGATCTTTGAAAAATATAGTTCAGTGGTTCTGAGATCACATCTGCCAGTTCCTTGAAAACCTTGGGGTGTAATCCTTGGGGTGTAATTTTATAATACAATTTTATAATTTTTATAAAATTTTATAATTTTATAATACAATTTTATAATACAATTTCCTTGATCAGTAATAGGGAGTTGCCCCACCTAAGGCTCTTTCAAATGGCAATGGAGGAGGTCTCTTGGTCACATCTTTGCTACCCAAAGCCCACTCCCAACCGTCAGAGCACACCATGAGCAGCCAGAGACATGATTAAGACATCACACCTTCCCACAGGTCTACTGGCAACACTGGCCTCCAATGGGGATTCCTGATCCTGCTTGTACTGTTACAGGCCACTGTAGACTTAACATCTAGAACAGGGGTTCTCAACCTTGGCAACTTTAAGACTTGTGGAGGAATTCTGGGAGTTGAAGTCCACAAGTCTTAAAGTTGTCAAGGTTGAGAACCCCTGATCTAGAAGCATAATTAGAAGCCAATCAATCACTGAGATCAGAAAGCCATCCAATGTTGGCCATATGAATCCACTAATTTCCTCCATCTCTAGCCAACCACTTGTTTCAAAGAAGAAGAGCTGCTTGAGAAAGCCAAGAGGAGTCACACAACTGGATCGATACAAGGAGATGCTTCATATCCAAGCAAAGTAAAGTGGAAGCAAACAATCCAACATTTTTAAAAGATCAGCACTGAACTTTACATGTGTCAAAAGCCTATCTGGTATTTATACAAATGTGAAGTGACAAAAAAAAAAAAAGGCCAAACTTTGCATAGGCAAAACCTTTAGGCATATACAGCAGCGGGTTCTCTATTAGTTACAGATATATGAAACCTCGGATTATTTTCCAAACCTCTGATACTTATAGCAAATTTTCTCCCCCAAACTGAATCTTTTGATTTTTATTTAATGTAACTTGGGCAGATACTCTGGCCCTATTCAATAGTTGTGTGTCTTCTTAAAGCTGACTGCCATCTGATACTACTATATACTTGATCTTTTCTTTTAATAGCATTTCTTGAGTTCCAGTTAAGGTGGTAAATTGCTTTGTTTCCTTAGTTTACAAATACATAAAATCAGGGCTTTTTTTTCTCATAGAATGCCCAGAACAGAGTTCCGGCACCTTTTTTGAATGGAACCTTGTAGGGTAGGCAAGACAGGTTGTATGATGTGTATGGGTTCCTGCACCTTTTTTTTCTTTTGTTAGAAAAAAAGCACTGCATAAAATGGACAGTGTTCTGGAGAAGTAGAGAAGATGGAAGGCAGTGGCAAACTTGGAGAAGTTCATGAAGAATAAAAGTACTCTTTTTGTCCACAAAAATCTTTTTTGTGATAACATACAGATGTGAAAGGTAGACACTGAAAAAGAATGAGAGAAAAAAGTAAATACTTTCAATATATGGATCTGGAAACAGTTTCTAAGTGTGGCATGGATAAATCAATCAGTCCTGGACTAAGAAAATGCTGACGGCTACAGAGCATAAGAAAGATGACCTTGATGGAGATATATAGGAATCATTATTTAGACCAGTGGTTCTCAACCTGTGGGTCGCGACCCCATTTGGGGTCGAACGACCATTTCACGGGGGTTGCCAAACAATGCAGTCCGCCATTTTTTCCCTGTTTCCCCTCGGCCGGTGCAGGGGGCAGCACCGCGCATGCACGATGCGGGCCGTCGTGCCGCACATGCGTGGTGTGGGCCGTCGCGCTGCGCATGCGTGATGCGGGCTGTCGCGCGCGCACCACACATGTGCAATGCGGGCTGTCGCGCGTGCGCCATGCATGCACGGCACGGGCCATCGCGCCGTGCATGCACGATGTGGGCCGTTGCGCACGTGCATGCACAATGCGGGCCATTGCGCCACACATGTGCGGTGCAGGTTGGGGTCGCGCCATGCATGCGCGGCGCAGGTCGGGGTCGCGGCCTGAAAAAGGTTGAGAACCGCTGACTTAGATAAAAAAGGCTAAAGCAACATCTGGAAATGCCTCAGGCAGACACTTCTCCAAATCACTCACTTATAGAAGAGGAAGAGATACAATACAATGAGACAACACAATCAAGATGATGTTATTTTAGTCAATCACAATAAATGTAGTTTTAGCTTTCCTGTAAAGCTGATTTCATGGTGTTATATAGCTTGTGAAGGTTGACAGTGCTCCATTGAAGCAATGAACAACCAGCAATAATTCACATACTTTTGGCTTGTGAGGTGGGTAGTTATTGGACTAGAAAAATAGCTATGATTGGCAAGACTGAGGGACATAGAAAAAGGGAGACTGCTGGTAAGGTGAATGAATTCAATCAAAAAGATTACAGTAATTTTCTTTACCTTGAAAGTGCTGCAGGTTATTGCTTGGAGACAGGTCAGAGTACTGTAGTGACTATAGCAGACATGTCAAACTCGCGACGTCGCATGACGTCGCACGACGTATCAGAACTGTTTTGCCATTGCCGGCAATGGGGTGGGCGCAGCTTCTGCGTGACATGTGCAACCCGCGGGCCAGGGACTACAGTATTTCTCCATACAGTAAGCAGCAGTTTTGCATAACTCAGTGGCATATAAATAAACTTATATTATAGACAGACCTTGGGTTAAGAACAAGTTCCATTCCTAGCTTTGTCTTTAACTCAGATTTGTAGTTAAGTCATAAGTTGTGCTTATAAACAGACTGCCATTTACTAAAAATGGTGGACGGCATTGTCCTTCCTCTAGCTGATGAACTACTGAAGCCACACTATGCTTTCAGGAACTGCTGAAAATGGGCTGTTTACATGTGGCTTCAGCAGTTCAGCGGCTCAAAGAAAGAGAACCACTGTTCACCATTTTTAATAACAGACAGCCTGTTCGTATCTAGGGTTTGTCCTTAAGTTGGACATTCTTAACCCAGGGACTGCCTGTACATTCAGGAGAATCGTGAACATACTTTCTTTGAATAACAGAATTGGCTACCCCACCACTAGTTTTTATTGCTCTGCCCCATAGGAGAACTGTGTACGTTCTATAACAATATTTCTTAAAATATGTTCTGTGAAACATTGGAGTTCCACAAACAACGTTTTTTATAATATTTTATTAATTTTCTATTATTACATTTCATTAGTGCTTAATGAACAACATGTTGTCTGGGTTGATTTATTTTGCTTAGTAATACAAGTTAAGTTCTTACTCTCTATCCCATTTTTCCAGCCATTGATAAAATAAGTTCCATGTTTGAAAATATTCTGTATCTTCTTTAATCCTCAATATAAGTCTGTCCATTTCAGCACAATCCAGTATTTTCTTAATTATCTCTCCATCCAATGGTGTTTCTTCATTTTTCCAGTGCTGAGCAAATACTCAGCACTGCTGTTAACACATGTAATGTTAAATATACACTTTGTTTATAATTTCTTTTCTGGAATTATACCTAATAAAAAAAGTTCAGGTTTAAAGCCTACATGTTTCCCTAACATTTTTTCTAACCAGGTATGTATTTTTGTCCAAGCTTTTTTTTTGCTTTAATAAACGTCCACCAGAGGTGATGATATGTACCAGGTTTTTGGTTACATTTCCAACATTTGTTAGACATATTTTTAAACATTTTTGCTAATCTGGCAGGCGGTAAGTGCCATCTATAAAAAGTAATATACAGGTTTTCTTTATACGAAGTTGCCATTGTCAGTTTATAGTTTCTTTCCCATAGATTTTGCCCAAACAACTTGAACATGTTCCACAACCACTAGATGGGGTTTGAGGTTAAAAAAAAAATTTTTTTTTTACATAATGCATAATCAAACTTTGGAATTTGCTACCACAAGATGTAGTGGTGAGTTCAACCAATTCACCAAAGTCATGGGGCTCAATGGCTGTTATTAGAAGGTCATCTGATGGGAGACTAATGAGCTTCCTTGCGCAGTCAGTTGGCCACTGTGACGGCTGGATCAAGTTGATCAGGGCTCCAATCCAGCAGCACATTGTTTATGCTTCTGTTCTTTTTATGAGGCCATTTAATTTCACTAGCCAAGTAATGCATGAATGAACGCTCCATGTCAGCAGATCTCCGCTCAAAAACCAGATTGGGCAATATGGGCAAAACCATGGCTAAAAATCTTGTAGATGAAAATTCAAGGAGAATAAGACTTTAAGCAAAAAGTTTTTGCCACCTTCTTCTTCGACATACCATTGTAATCTTTATCGATTAGCCCTTGGGCCATATCAAAGTGCAAAGTTCCAGCAACAAATTATTACTAAAGTTTGATCAAAGCAATTTAAAATGAAATTTGATAAAATACAGTTTAAAATGGAATTAGAGTAAAATATGACTTAAAATGAAATTGGAGTAAAATACAATCTAAAATGAAATTAAAATAGAGTACAGTAATATAGATAATATAGATAAAATATAGATAAAATGCGATACAATTATATCTTGGAGTCACCCTTGCAATCTACCCCAATCAGTCCCACATTTGCAGATCTCAACCAAACCATTTTGTTTAAATACTGTGCTGTGTTAAATGTTATTTTCAAGTTCTGGTCGCACATAAGGTAAGTTGTTTTGATATGGGGATCCCAATGAGTCATTTGTTTGGTATATAGATCGAGGTACCTGTCTCTCACCCTCTTGTACAGGCAACAATCAAATAGTATGTGAGCAAGGTCTTCTACCTCTGCCGCTCCGCAAATGCAGAGACATTGTAAGGTATTGAATGGAATCAATACCTCATTGTAAGGTATTAAATGGAATCTCCCATATCTGGCCATTGTGTCAAACTATTCGAAACTCGTTCGCATAAATATCTCCCTAAGGCAGCGGTTCTCAACCTATGGGTCGCGACCCCATTTGGGGTCGAATGACCGTTTTGCGGGGGTCGCCGGACACCGCAGCCTGCCATTTTGTTTTGGTTTTTTTTGTTTTTTTGTTTTTTGTTTTTTCGTCACGCGCACGCCGCGCATGCGCGGATCAGCCCGTCGCGGTCCGCCATTTTGTTTTTTTTTGTTTTTTTCGACGCGCGCACCGCGCATGCGCGGATCGGCCTGACGCGCGCGCGCGCACACGCTCGCCGGGGCAAGTGGGGTCTCAACCTGAAAAAGGTTGAGAAACACTGCCCTAAGCTGTTTTGGCAGTTGTAACTTCAAATAGCTGTCTACTTGAAAAGTACGCTTGTATTTACTCAGCCATTTCAAGTTACCCACCTTACTAAGGATCGCTATATCATTTTGTGCTTCAACATACCATTGTGAAAATGGTTTTCAGCATTCAATACAATCAGGTGAAGTATGAAGATCGGCTGCATTGTGCCATCTCTCTGATTTACTTTAACAAGATTTGCTCCAAGTATTGCTGATATACGCTGTCAAATGTAAAGTCTCTCGATGTGCACATGTATCAAATGAAATGAAGAATGTGATTAAAACATTCTTTATTTCAATATTCCTTTTCTAAAAAGAAATGTACTGCATGTGTGTGTGTGTGTGTGTGTGTGTTCCATGTTTTTTAAAAGTCTCAGCTCATGATCTTTTTTTTTTAATAAAAATTCTTTTATTAAAACAATCAACATTGAACATAAAAACATATTGTGTAGCAATCATCATGGCACCTGATATACAATACTAAGTATTAGTCATTGAAAACGTCTGAATTAGTAAGCCTTTTTCCACCCCTCGCGTCTAGCCTCAACTGTTACACTTTGTTTGATTGGTGTTTCTCTTATCTGGTTCCATATTAATGTGATCAACATTAAACCAAGGATCCTATTGCTAAACAATCATCCTAGAACTTAGCATACAACATTAGGTATTAATCTTTGTAAACATCTGTTTTAGTAAACGTTCTTCCCTCCTCCCTTCCCTCTTCAAGTATACTCCGAGTACCTTTTGTTTGGTTGGTGTTTCTCTTATATATGGTCTATCTGCTGTATCTAGTCTATTGCATATTGTTCGTTTGCGCTTCTGAATTGACTTCATCCCATTACTAGTGCAATCTTTTATAGTCCCTAACCAGAGATCCTGAGGTAAAAGTTTCATATCCTGAGGTAGAGATTCAGTCCGCTTTAACAGTATTAAAGCAAACAACATTAGTCCTAAGATTATGTTAAGAGGCATTAGTTATAGAACATATACATTCAACATTGGGTGTTAGTTTATGTAAACATTTGATTTGTTAACCCTTCTTCCCTCCTCCCATCGAGCCTCAGCTAAACGCCAGCTGCATTCTGTTTGATTGGTGTCTCTCTTGGATATAGTCTATCCACTGTTTCCACAGCTCATGATCTTGTCCAAGCATGAAAATGTAAGCTCATCAGCATGAGCGTAAAAGGCTGAGTTGTAAATAATTCTTTAGGAACTTTCTGTCTACTTTGGTCCACGTATTTAAATAGGGATTTAGAACAGTTGCTTCACTTAACCAGAAACAAAGACTAGAACAAATAGCACACTGAACAAGTGACCTGTCGACCCCAAAGAGATCAAAAAGGGGTTAGCATCACAGAGGTAGAGTTTTCATTATCTCTTTAAATAATGTCCCTTCATCTCCAGTAGGAAGCTACACCACTATAAAAAGAAATTTGAGCATTGCTTTTGTATATTACTGCTCATTATTACTAAATGGCATAGCATTACCAATATGAAAAAAAAACCTCTTGCATTGAGTAGCAAATAAGGGAAGCCATTTTTCTTCACACCCTACTTGTGAAATTTCAGTGGTACATGTCTTGCCACTGCTGAAAGGAGAAGGGTAGACTAGGTAGACCTTAGTAATCTAGTTTTAGCAAGTAAGGACATATTGTCTTGATAGGCTCTTCAGAGGCTTCTGGTCTATTGCATCTAGTGCCTTAGAGACATGGTGACAGTTCCTGGAAATTCCAACCTGTTTGGCAATTTCATACTCCTACTAGCCAGTTCTTCCAGTTTAGTCCATAAGGCCCAGTGATGTGGGCTCTTTAAATCCCATTTACTCCCACTCTGAGGGTGATCCAGCTGGCTCTCATAGTCCTGTGTGTTGCAAGAGACAGCTGATGGAGCAAAAGTCTCAAACCCTCATGAGAGCCCGGAACAAATTGCCTGGTTCTTTGGTTTGGACCCTAGCCATTTTCTCCGAGGACATAATCACGTATGTGCTCTCAAACCTGCAATAGCCAGCCTCGCTTTCTCCTGGAAGTCGCCTTATCTTCCCAATAATACACACAGCTGCTAATCATAATTATTTTTAAGGAACATGTGCAAGCTTGCAACAATGCTTCCAAGATATCAAATGAATGCAGAGTAACATCTCCCTGCCCACATTCCAATGGTAAAAAGTCATTAGAGGAAAGGCTAATGAGTCGAAATTGCTCTGATAAGAGAGCTGGTCTAGATAGGCCCCTGGGAGGCCCAAGAGCTTAAAACAGACTGGGTAAATATTTTAAACAATGCTGAGGAAAGCACAGGAAATTGAATGGCAAGGGAGTCACCCAAGCTGCAAAACCATAGAAATTGCCTGGAGGAACTAAACTGCCCCAACCCTGTTCTGCTCTGATCCTAGAACGCTGTACTGCAGCTTCCTCAAGCATAGCACATTTTCACTAGCCATGTGATCTTGCCAGAGTGTCAAGAGAAGGGCCCCTACCTAGGCATTGTGCTACATTGCTGAATACAAACATATACCGGTAGCTGTCAAATGTTCTTAATGGTCACATAATTCTCATACTCAGTTAGGTAGCATTTTCTTTTCAGACTGGAATCAATATGCTTATTGTCCATTGGCGTGAGAGGGAAAACACTGACAGGGGTATTTAGTGGGCAGGCACACCTAAGCTGGGTAGGCAAAACGATACAATTTCACTTTCTCATTGGCTTTGTGCCTGCATCCTGGCCCCTGACTATGTATGTATTCAACGTGGATATTGCTGACAGGATGGGGGATGAGAAGGGCTTTTCAAGACAAAGAATAGAAGAAAAAGGAGCATCAGCCTTGTGGTTGACCTTTGACAATTAACAACTGCATAACAGGATGAGCAAAGACATTGCTAGGATGGTCACAGTCTTTTCAATCTGCTGAGATTTATTGTGTTTCTTTTAAATTATGTAATTAATTCTAAAGTTATGGTATATGGGTCAAACGCACAGATACACTCCCTATGCATGCCTGAGGGTTCTGCAAATTAGTGTCCTCTGTGATGCTCCTGTTGAATCCATATGTGAATGACCATCTCACTTTCAACCTCTAGACATCTTTAAGTAGGGGTGAGAATGAGACCCAGATGGAAAAGTTTTACTAGCAACAGGGATAATGGCAAGAGAAACAGCTATTTTTTCCCTGTTGCTTTGCTTTTTGTGGTGCCATGACATATATGTATGTAGATATGTATGGATTTTAATAAGACATCCTTTATTGTATAGGATCAGTACAAGATCTGTTTTGGATACCATCAGTGGGTAGTAACAAGCTAAATTTCTCCCACTGTTTGTCACCATTGCATTGAACAGATGGTAGATTCATTTAGCCCCTGTAATAGAAAGTTATTCATAGTTTATTAGTTTGTAAGATCCTATTTTATTGTCAAGTAGAATCTACCATCACATTTTCTTCCAGAAGACTTTGGAAGCAATCTTGAATATAAAATTGGGCATGGGAGAGAGGGGTTTTAGTCACCTCCGTTTTTGCTAATCACACAATCAAATATTATCAGGCAATTGGATTGTAACATTTCTACCAAGACTTTGACCTAACATTGCTCTGAGGAAGTTGCTAGCAGAGCTGATTAAGCTTGTAATACCGGTAGCTCCTGATAGAGAAGGGTCCCTGTTGTGTCCGGAGCCTGCAAATCAGGCTCGGGACGTTGCATTGGTCCCGGGCATTACAAAAGCTGGCTGGGACCAGACAGAGTGGCGCCAGCCTTGTGCGTATGCACATGGCGCAAAAAATGCTCTGTTCCATTGGTTGACGTTGTCCGGGTTTCTGGCCATATAAAAGGCTTGCGTGCCTTTTGTTTTTGCTTGGGTGTTGTTAGAAGGAGAATAAAGAGTTGTTCAACATCACCATGTGTCTTCACCATTTGCACGCAAACGAAGTATACAACACTGGCGACGAAGGTGGGATACTTTGCAAGCTGAAACAAGCATTTTAAGGACTTACCTAGGAAGTCCTGCAGAGGGAAAGACGGCGTCTGAATCAGCGTCCCAGCCTGCCAGTATAGCATCGCTGGAAGGTGAGCTCGGCTAAAGGACCCTTTCCCCAAACAGCAGTTTGCAGAGGAGCAAGTGGTGAAGGTCATAATAGTATGATGGCAAAGATTGGCCGTTTGTCTGATTTTGATGTCTCACACCCAGAGAGATAGAATTCCTACGTAGCAAGGGTGGAGAACTACTTCCAAGTAAATCAGATTAGAGAAGACGGCTTGAAGGCTGCAACTCTTTTGTGTGTCTGTGGACAGGAAGCTTTTGAAATCGCAGAGAATCTGGTGGCCCCTGCACCTCTGGAGTCAGTAACATATACTGACTTGAAGAAACTGTTGAAGGAACATTTCCAGCCAAAGTTATCTGTTATTGCTTGGAAGCACACGTTTGAGCAGAGAGACCAGAGGCCGGATGAATCTGCTGCGGATTTTATTGCGGCCTTAAGACGAGCAGCCAGACCTTGTGAGTTCAAGGATCTGGAAGAGAGGCTGCGAGATCGCTTCATATGCGGGTTAAGGAACAGAGACTTACAACAGAAGATTTTTGCAAAAGAAGATGTCTCTTTCCAAGACATGCTACGAGAGGTGACAGCTGAGGAAGCAGCAGGCGGGGCTGTGAAGGCCTTACAGCTCACCAAGAACCCTCCAAACACAGCTACGGTCCATCAAGAGGATGCTCAAGAAGGATCAGAAGGAGATCCTGAAGAGGAGGTCGACAGAATTCACCAGCCAGCTGAGAGGAGGCAGAAGGGACGTCCGGTCAAGGCCCCAGCATCTCTTCAATGCTTCGGGTGCGGAGGACGCCACAAGCGAGCTGACTGCAGGTTTCTCTCAGCCATTTCCAGGGTGTGTGGCAGGCAGGGCCACATTGCATCCATCTGTTTGGGTCACCAGAAGGTTCAACCTTGGGAAGAATTGCTTCAGAAAGGTACCAGGGTCCCCAGCCAAAACAGGGTGGGTTTCTGCGCATCACACAGGAGTATTTTGAAGACAGGGACACACAAGCCCCTTAAGAAGAAACTTTCCATTAACGTAAGGTTGCAAGGGGTTCCCCTATCGATGGAGTTGGACACTGGGTCCACTCTCTCAATTATTTCAATTAACACATTCAAAAGGATATGCAGCAGAAGTGGCCTTCGAGTTAAACTCAGGCCATCAAACCTAATACTTACTGATTTTCAGAATTCTGTGGTGTGTGTTAAGAGGGAGGCCACCCTTAGAGTACAGCATAAGGATTTTGAAGGTCCCCTAGATGTGGTGGTTGTTGGGGGTGAACGTACGAGTCTTATTGGACTCGATTGGTTTGAGGTTCTGGGAATCCAGGTAACTGGGCTGCACCATTTGCAAACGTTGAGCCTTGCAGAAGTCTGCAAGGAGTTTGCAGATGTGTTTAGTTCAGAGCTAGGATCCTACAAGGAGCCTCCAATTTCACTACGGTTAGACCCAACCATCACGCCCATCAGGGTTAAGCCTAGGAGGGTACCTTTTGCCCTCAAAGGCAAGATTGATGCTGAGCTGGACAAATTGCTCCAGCAGGGCATTCTAGAACCTGTGGGTTCTAGTCCATGGGAAACCCCCATAGTAATGCCTCTAAAGGCTAATGGGGACATACGTATATGTGTAGACTATAAGTGCACACTGAATAAGGCGCTGTAACAGCATGCTTATCCAGTGCCTGTAGTAAGTCACATTCTGGCCTCCCTCAAGGGGGGGCGCATTTTTGCGAATCTTGACCTGGCACAGGCCTATCAACAGTTACCTGTTGATGAGGCAGCTGCAGAGGCCCAGACTATTGTAATTCACAGGGGGGCCTTCAAGGTCAAGAGACTGCAATTTGGGGTAAATGTAGCCCCTGGCATATTCCAAAGTGTCATGGAGAGTACACTTCGAGGTATTCCTGGGGTCTGTCCCTACTTCAATGACGTCCTCATTGCTGGGGAGTCATCCCAAAATTTAGCAGAAAGACTAAGGGCTGTCTTGCTTTGTTTTCGAAAAGCAGGCCTTAAACTAAAGAAGGATAAATGTAAGATAGAAGTCACTTCTACTGACTTCTTAGGATTCAGGATTGATGCTCAAGACATTCACCCTGCTGAAACTAAATTGCAAGCTATCCAGCAGGCCCCAAGCCCTTAGTCTAGGAGTGAGCTGAAAGCCTTCTTGGGGCTATTAAATTTTTACCATGCATTTCTCCCACATAAAGCTGCAGTAGCAGAGCCATTACACAGCCTCTTAAACAAGCAGGCTTCTTGGTTGTGGACTAAGTCCATGAAAAGAGTTTCAACGAGGTTAAAGCCTTGCTCACTTCTAATGCTGTTTTAGCACACTTCAATGAGCAACTACCTGTTTGCATCGCATGCGATGCATCTCCTTACAGGGTGGGAGCCGTACTTAGCCATCTGAAGGCTGATGGGACACAGGTCCCTGTGGCCTATTACTCAAGGACTCTGTCTTCTGCAAAGCATTAAGAAATTTCATGATTTCTTATATGGCCACCATTTCACGGTCTTTACTGACCATAAGCCCCTGCTGGGTTTGTTTACCACTAACAAACAGACCCCACATATCATCTCTCCTCGTATGCTGAGATGGTCCATTTTCCTGTCAGCAAATGACTATACTTTAGTTCACAAACCAGGAAAAGAAATGGGTCATGCAGATGGCCTGAGCAGATTACCCCTGAACCAAGTAGAGCCAGATCCTGCTCCAGCCATTAATATTCTGCCCATTCAGGAGTTGCCTGAGTCTCCCCTCAATGCTAGGGACATGGCTGCAGAAACTGCCACTGATCACACGCTTACATGCATGCTGACATGGGTGTTGTCAGGATGGTCTGACAAGTGCCCAGATACTGAGTTCCAAAGCTTCTGACACAAGAAGCATGAGTTTTCCACTTTCAAGGGTTGCCTGTTATGGGGCAGCAGGATAGTGATTCCAACCTCACTGAGGTCTAGAATCTTGATCTCTCTGCATGAGGGACATCCTGGTATAGTCAGGATGAAAGCGCTTGTGCGCAGCCATCTTTGGTGGCCTGGCCTCAATAAAGCTATCAAGGCCCAGGTGCATGGGTGCCAAGTGTGCCAACAGTCTTGGCCTGAAATGCCTCAGGCCCCAGTACATAGGTGGGAGGAAACTCAAACCCCATGGTCTAGGGTGCATATAGATTATGCTGTGCCCTTTCAGGGGCCATTCTTCCTGGTTGTTGTTGATAGCCATTCAAAGTGGCTAGAGGTTGTTCCTGTTTCCTCCACTAGTACTGCCAGGACCATCCAGGTGTTGAGAGGAATTTTTGCATCACACGGTCTTTCAGATGTTCTGGTTTCGGATAATGGCCCTCAATTTACCTCTTCTGAGTTCCAGGCTTTTCTTCAGGCCAATCTGATCTGGCATGCAACATCGGCTCCCTTCCACCCATCCTCCAACAGACTGGCAGAGAGAATGGTGCGCACCACCAAAGATGCCCTCAAGAAACTGACTTATGGTAACTGGCATCACAAGTTAGCAGATTTCCTTCTTGCACACCGCACCGCACCATGCACTGCCACAGGAAAGAGCCCTGCTGAACTCTGCTGGGGTCACCGCCTCATCACTAAACTGGACAGGTTGCACCCTGACCGGGTGGCTTCACAGGTGTCAAAACCGCAGGCACCTAGGAGACTCCAGGTGGGTGATCCGGTTTGGGCAAGGAACTATGGGCCTGGACATCTCTGGGTCACAGCTGTGGTCTGCAAGGTCTCTGGGCCATTGTCATACGAAGTTGCCTTGGTTGACGGCTGCGTTCTTCGCTGACACATAGACCAACTGCGTTGGAGACTGGACTGCCACCCTTCCGCTCCTGGCTCTGCTCTGGGGGGGGGAGGACCATAATATGCATTCTGGGCCACAGGTTCCCAGGCCTAACAGGCCCTCGCTAGTTGCTACTGAGGCTGTTGGGAATTCATCCCAAGGTTCCGCAAGTGCTCCTAACAGGAATTCGCTGGATAGGGGATCATCCCACACATCCATAATTACTCCAGACAGGGAGTCACACTGGGGGTATCCACAGTATTCACATATGTCAGATAGTGCTCCAGACAGGGAGACTGACCCGGGGTATCCACACAAATCACAAGCAGCAAGAGAAAAGGAATCCCATCAGGGGCGCTTGCCAAATTCCGCAATTGCTCCCAAAAGGAGGTCTCCAGCAAAGGGGGTTGCCATGGAGGTGACTCCTGACTCTGGCACCTGGGGCACATGCTTGGGGGCCACAGAGTACTGGGGCACTTCCGCTACCCAGCCCTCTCCATCTGCTGGCCTTGGGCTCAAGGGACAGTGTTCCCAAGAGAGGTCCATTGTGGACTCGGGGACTTCCACCCCTCCAAGGTATGCTGGCTTATACTTAGAGGGTCCAGCCAGTCAGCAGCTGGGCGGGTCAACGGTATTTGGGGCAGCAAAGTCCTGGCCTGCCTAGCCTGGTAGGCAAGCAGGTAGGCCAAGCACCCTCACCATGGTCACCTGGGAATTTAGGGCAGCAACACCCTGGCCTGCCTAGCCTGGTAGGCGAGCAGGTGGGCCAGGCAATCTCTCCAGGCATTAGAAGGTTGCAACGGGCCAAGTGCCCACCCAAACATCTGAGAGACTTTGTGAAGTTGCTGTCAAATCATGAGGGACCTGTTCATGAGGCCCCTGAATAATGGGAGCAACTCGTGGGTAGATTATTTTGTATTATTTTTTTTATTTCGGATACATTTATTGTATTACTAAAGATAGTAATACACTCCTTGCATTTGATTATTGAAACTGTATGACACTCTTCCCAATGCATGGCGTATATGTGAGTGCGCAAAGTATGTTCCATCTAGGGGGGAGAGGTGTTGTGTCCTGAACCTGCAAAAGCAGGCTCGGGATGTTGCATTGGTCCAGGGCATTCCAAAAGCTGCCCAGGACCAGACAGAGCGGCGCCAGCTTTGTGCGCATGCGCATGGCGCGAAAAATGCTCTGTTCCATTGGTTGACATTGTCCGGGTTTCTGGCCATATAAAAGGCTTGCGTGCCTTTTGTTTTTGCTTGGGTGTTGTTAGAAGGAGAATAAAGAGTTGTTCAACATTGCCATGTGTCTTCATCATTCGCAAGCGAACGAAGTATACAACAGTCCCCATCGGGAAACAGTTTAGTACCCTCCTCAAAACATGATCTGGTTCTTCTGGACTTTTACCCTGCCTTAAGTCCAGACGTGTCTTCAGTTGGCTAAGTAAGAAACCATGAGATTTCATATTGAGTTTCTCTTCCACATCCTGTCTGGTCCAATAGAATGTGGATTTGTTTTGCTTTTTTCTTTTTGACACATTTCAGACATTTACCAGTGTGAATAACAACTGTCATGGGATCAGAGGAAAAATATCATCTCTCTTTCACATACACACTGTTGGCAAGATGGAACTAACGTACTAACTTCAAACCTTTGAAAACGTGTTCCCTGCACATAAACTCAGGGGCCGCCTAAATATTTTGGTTCCCTTTGGTATCCTCCCCCCCCAGGCCTCTAGTTATGTCCAGCTGTCTATTTGCTGCTGATATTACTTGCTGTTCTTTCATTAGTAATCTTGACTTTTAACAGCCCACCGCGAGGTCTCTGGTGTGTTCCACATCACTTTGACAGCTTGTCTGACTGCCAAGGAGGCTTTTCATCTCTGCACTGTATTACGTGTTTTGCTTTGCTTTTTTATCCAAATTGGCTTGGGTTGAGTCATCTAGACATGCTGTTTATGTGGCCAATTTCCTTTACAAAGCAAAACAACGGGTAGCATTTATAATTCCCACTCAGGCAACACATAGCCTGACGTATGAGTGCGGCCATTCTCTCCTTTGCCTGAATGTGGTCAGAAGATGAAGCTGAAGGCACTGAAAAGCAAGATGTTTAAGATTTTCAAAACTTCAAGACGCTCAGAATGGAGTCGCAAACCGGACAGGATCAATCTATTCTCCAAAGCACTGGAGGATAGCACCGGAGAAGTAATAGATAGAAGCTTATCAAAGAGTGATCTGACCTAGAACTAAGGAAAAGTTTCCTGTTAATAAGAAGAATTAATCACTGGAACAGCTTGCCTCCAGAAGCCTCATTGGAGGCTTTTAAGAAGAGACTGGACAGTCACTTGTCTGAAATGGTAGGCTCTCCTGTTTGAATGGGGAGTTGTACTAGAAGACTTCTAAGGACCCAAAATTCCCTCTGTTGGAATTTTGGATAAGAATATGCCCAGCACTAGAGGCCAAGTATTCCTGTGGAGCTACTCCCATTCTGTACTCATGTTAATGTCCAAAAGCTACTATATGGCCTCAGTCAGAACTACATTTCTGCAGGTAGCAGCTTCTTTCTTAACACTGGAAATTGAGTTTATGGCAATTTCCTTTCTTGGGGCATATGAATGTCCCGGCCTAAGGACTGAGGTTTGCATACATGGAAACTGCCTTAGCCAATGTCCCAAATCAAGTAAGAACTTCTTTAGATAATCTACAGGGATCGTAGCTGCTCTCCCTTGGCTTTCTTCCATTTTAACCATTTAAACTGGAATAGACATAGCGGTAATTCACATACTTGATTTTTATGGAGACCCGAGAAGATGTTGCTGCCAATATGTTGCTCTACTGAAATTTTCCAAGGCTACTGTTTCACTTTTTTTTTAAATTATAAAAAATATTTATTATTAGGTAAACATTTGTACATGTAAACAAAGAAAAAATTCAAGTTAAATGCCATTCAACTTAATACAATCATTTTAAATTTGTAGACCTTCTTCACTCCGTGTATCCAAGTTTAACTATAAACCAACTACATTTTAAAAAATTGTAACTTTCACTTCTTTTCAGATCAATCCATTGGATATCAGGCAAACAAGTCATCTTATTAAAATTAATAATTTTCATGTCGATATGCCCTTCCCTCTATCAAGTACATTCTTAGTCTATTTGATATATACCTTCCAATAATCAATAGATAAATATTTGTATATGTAAACCACTTTTGTTGTTGCTCTTTCCTTTTAAGGTAGCTGTTAGTTTATGCCTCATACCTATTAATTCATGGTCCCAGAATTCTTGCATCTGCTTTTTTTTAAAAAAAATAGCTCCCCCTTGGAGGGAGGGAGTCAACTGAGAACCATTGCTAAGCTCAACATTTATGATCACAATTGTGGGATGTGATTGCAAGTGTTAGAAAGAATAGAAAAAGATATAAATATAGAAAATTTTGCTATCATCTAATCATCTGGATTTTTCCACCCAAATCTGGGAATTTTAATGTTTGTGTCTGAATGTAGAGCAAATATTTTAAATAGGATTGCAGTTCCAAATCTTCCCATGATAATTGGTCTACAACCTCGTCTATACTAGACCGGTGTAGTTTCAAGGAGCAGAGAAAAGCAAAGACTTAGGTCAACAAAACTGAATATACTTGTTTGTATCTGTTAATCTGAGAAATTGTGGTCAATGTGGATTAAGTAAACTGGATGTACATCCAAGTGAAAGAACAGCCAAGAAATCAGGGCTACTCAGAGAAGAAGGGTGGGGGAGAGGGTAGATTTGTGGTTTAACAGCATGCCTAAAGATAAAAATCTCAGGAGCCCTAAAAGAATGATAACCCACAAGTGCCTCTTGATCATCAAGCTTGTAGATGGATGGAGCAATTTAATGTTGCCCGTCTACCTAAAACAAAGGAGTTCCAAGAAGCTTACTTTAGAGAAAGGAATGTGATTAGCTGAAGCTTCATAACTTGAAGGAATCCTAAAACAACAGAGATATTGTTCTCTAACTGTAGAGGAAGAGAAACCTGTTTATCTGTTTAAGTCAGATAGATAGGGGAAATTTTGAAGCACTGTTACTGTTAAAAAGGATAAAACATAGATAGTGAGGCAATTAAAAGAAAATTTACTTGATCAGGGACAACAGCCATTTAGTTCCCTCTTCTATTCCAAGTAGGAGCCCTCCTAATAGGATATCAAGGTCAGAAGCATTGCATGAAAGGGAGAGTGCTCTTAAGGATATCTTCCCCAACTTGACACGGTCCACATGTGATGGATTCAATTTCCATCCATCCCTGTCAATATAGCTATTGTTTAGAAATAATAAGAGTTGGAACACTATGCAACACTATAAAATTCCGTCAGGTGAAGCTCGCTTTATTTTTTCCCCTGTTTCTCTTTGGAGCCATTCTATTATTTGATTTATAAATATATTCTAAAATATATTTACACTAGTAAATATCTATTCTAATTAATACTACTAATAATAATATATCACCATATTTATTCCATAAATATAATGTTCACCCTAGTAGTATCTTCACACTTTTATGATGAGAAAAACCTCTAATATATCATAACATCTTGCAGAACACAACCTATTTTTGCTGCCCTACCTCCATATATAATAAATTAAAATGTCAATAAATGATTTTAACTTATCTTACACTTTGTGACACTGAATTTTGTACATAAACTGTGTTCTGAGTACTTTGTTAAACTATCATTGAATCTAATATAAGAGAGAAAGAACTATTTTTCTCAGAATATTCTCCATATCAACCATTATTAAAAAAAATTCAAAATTAAAAAATAGTCTAAAGCTTCCAATATTTTCTCCAAATGGATAATCTATTCTCTTGGTTATTCTGATTGTACCTTATAATACTCTTATAATGGCATCGACAGGGGCATATAGTTGTATCAGTCATACATGAAAACCACGTTTATAAAATAACACTGATACCCAAAGAAGATTCTGATTTATTACAAAAAAAAGCCTATAGGCCAATATCATTGTTAAATGTAGATTATAAAATCTATGCTTCAATAATAGCAGAGAAACTGAAAAGGTTTTTAAATGATTTTATACATGCAGATCAGAATGGATTTTTACCTAAGAGGCAAATTAAAAATAATATGCGGATGATTTTGAATACATTGGAATACCACGAGATGCATCCTGGAAAGCAAATGGCACTGATCTTCCTTGATGCACAGAAGGCATCTGACAATGTGAATTGGCAGCTTATGTTTTTACAATTAAAGTATATGGACTTTGGAGAGAAATTTATAAATACTATTAAGGCAATATACCATAAACAAGCAACAAAGGTGATTATAAATGGGGACTTAACAGAAAACTTTAATATAACTAAGGGTACAAGGCAAGGTTGTCCTCCATTGCCATTGTTATTTATATTAATTCTAGAAGTGTTAAATAGAAATATTAGACAAGACAGTGGAATAAAAGGTATGAAAATAAAGAAAGAGGTGTATAAATTACAGGCATTTGCTGATGACATAGTGTTCATCCTAGAACCACAAGAAACAGGTCCTAAACTAATTGAGAAAATAGAAGAATATGGTGCAATTGTAGGATTGAAAATAAAAAAGAGAAAACTAAAATGTTAGTTAAAAACTTTGCAGACAAACAGAAAAGAAAATTTGCTAAGATGATGGATATGCAGATCGCAAAGAAAGTTAACTATCTAGGAGTTCAATTAACAGCAAGATGTGTAACTATCAAAGAAGATAACAATGATAAATTGAAAGTGCAAATTAAAGTAGATTGGAAAATTAGAAAAACTTACAACTGTCCTTGTTGGGCAGAATAGCTACAATTAAAATGGATATTTTGCCAAGATTATCGTACCTGTTTCAGACAATTCCAATGATACTAGGGAAAAATACTTTGAAGAATTAAATAAAATGATATTAAAATTTATATGGCAAGGCAAAAAAGTGAGAATAAATGTAAAAATGTTACAAGATTCCAAAAATAGAGGAGGCTTTGGCCTTCAGGATTGGGAGCTATATTATCAAGCATCAGTACTCACGTGGGTGAAAGAATGGATTAATCTGAGGAACATAAGATTGTTGACGTTGGAGGGACATGATCTTCAATTGGGATGGCACACGTTTTTATGGTATGAGAAGAGTGATATACATAGCTACTTTCAAAGTCATTATATTAGGAATGCATTACTGCTAGTATGGACAAAAATTAAAGAACAACACTATTTGAAAATACAAGTTTGGTTATCTACAATGGAGGCCTTAATACATTTGAATGTAATTAATATGGAAAAAATTATAAGATATAATGATATATTAAATGAAAAGGGGGAACTTAAAACTAAACAAGAACTTAATAGACTAGGGATTGACCTATCATGGTGGCCACAGTTACAGATACAATCCAGATATGAAAAAGACAGGAAGTTATATGGCTTTTATAAAGAACCAACTAAAACCCAAACTGCGCATGCGCAGCGCGACGGCCCGAACCGCACATGCGCCGCACGACGGACCAAATCACGTATGCGCAGCATGCGTGCAATGGCCCGAACCACGCATGCGCGGCACGACGGGCTGAATCGCGCATGCGCAGCACGCACGCGATGGCCCGGACCGTGCATGTGCGTCGCGACGGGCCGAATCACGCATGCGCATACGCGGTGCGACGGGCTGAATCGCACATGCGTGGCGCACGCGCAACAACCAAACTGCGCATGCGTGGTGCGACGGGCCTAACCGTGCATGCACAGCGCATGCGCGGCGGCCGAGGGGAAATGGGGAAAAAATGGGGGAAAAAATGGGGGGAAAAAATGGTGGACTGCCGTGTTTGGCGACCCCCGTGAAACGGTCGTTCGACCCCAAATGGGGTCGCGACCCACAGGTTGAGAACCGCTGGTATAGGTATCCTGCTAGAGCAGTGGTTCTCAACCCTTTTCAGGTTGAGACCCCACTTGCCCCGCCCATGCGCGGCGCGACCCCGGCGCGCGCGTGCGCATGCATCAGGCCGATCCACGCATGCGCAGCGCGCATGACGGAAAAAAAAACAAAATGGCGGACCGCGATGGGCTGATCTGCACTTGCGCGGCGCGCACGTGATGAAAAAACAAAGAAAAAAACAAAAAAAAACAAAACAAAATGGCGGACCGCGGTGTCCGGCGACCCCCGCGAAATGGTCGCGACCCATAGGTTGAGAACCACTGTGCTAGAGCAAGTGGTTGGACTACTACCTAGAAGATCTCAAAGGTTCCTTCCCCTTCTGTTATTCTTTATTCTGTTAAGCCATCGTACACAGAGCATGACTGATGCCAGGAGAGGCTTTTCTATGCTCAGAAATCACAATGGGATCCCAACACTATTCCTAAACGAAATTCTTCCTTCCCCTTCTTTGTCCTCTTCCCTCCCATCAAAGCAGAATGCAGTTGCAAGGCAAAGGGGGGGGAGCCATGAGATTTTTCTTCCCCTCCCCCCCAGGGTCTCAAAGCAGGATGCTAATTTCTTGCTAGCATTTTAGCAGCAGAAAACTAGCAATCTAGTTGCTGACTTCCTATCTGCCAATGTGAAATCTGTGATCAACTGGACATTGGGGAAAGTGTTTGATATGCTACTTTTGGATTGCTGGATATTGGTACACCATATCTGTTTACCTTCTTATTTTATGTCAGATGTTTTTGAGCTGGGTCCAAAAGCAAAAGCCCTTTCAAAATAGTATGTAGAAATTAAAAAATAAAAAGTGTAACATGGAAATATGAGCAAATCCAACAAACATCCATAGCTAAAACCTTCTTCCAGAGTACAAATATCAGACATGCCAACAGTTAATAACCCAAGAACAGACATCCAGGTGCAAATTGGTAAGAATATAGTAAATGGGTCTTAACAGTATTTATAAAAAATGGAAATGATGAGGTTTGATATACACAAAATGGTAGCAGCTGTTCTGTAGGTACTGAACCACTGCAGAAAAAGATGCTTCATGCAGAAATCAACTTAAAAGCCTTCACTAACTGAAGCCTACGTTTTCTTAGCTGCCTTGATTAACAACCAGAATAGAAAGGTAGTGTATAAATCAAATAATGGAATAAATAAAAGTGCAAGTAATTTGTTAGGTTGAACAAATGATGCAAAACTTCTTGTGTGGGCTGCTAATGTCCCTCTATTTTACCAGTGAATAAACAGTACTTTATCAGTAAAACATTGCTCTATCTGATTTATATAATATTGGTATGTATTCATATTTGCATAGATCCTACTCTGGTTCCACTCCAATTCGCCAGATTATTATATAAGTAATCTGCTAGTTTTAATTTCAAGTTGAGCATATCTTGGTTGTGCAATGTGGCCATTTCCGTTTTCTGTCCTGTCCAGCTATGTTCTGCAAATTCTAATACAAGCGGGCTCTTAACCCAAGGTCTCTGTTGTGTCTCAGAACAGCTTTGATTAACTGCTCAATTTCCCAATTGTTTATCTTCCATACATACCAGTGGGAGGCCCATTCCCCACTGGAAAGAGAACAGTATTGCAGTAGCTAGAATAACAAAGGGGGGGGGGGAAATGCTGTAGGGCAGTGGCCTTCCTTTCAGGGAATAGACAATTCTGTCAAATGAATGCTTTTTATACAAGGAGGGAAGGAGATAGTTAGGTCATACTGAGCCTAAGAGTGACTTTAAGCTTAATTAAAATAGTTTTGTGCATAGGGGCTTCATTTCCTCCAGATCTATCCAACCATGGGATAATGCTTGTTTTGTGTCTTTTGCATTGATTGATTAATTGTACACATACTTCCTCCAGCACCCAACAGTTTAACCTAAGGACATTCCTACTGGTACCGTATGTACTTGTACTACCTCCAGTTTGTTTTCCTTCCTGGTACTGCTGCAGAATAGGCCTTTTTCTGCAACATGTAAACTTTTCAAATCTGTTTGCCACTTTTAATACCTCAACCAGTTTGCTTAAATCTGATCAGTGACTGACTGCCAAATTTAGGGGTGATTTTTATATAAACAAAAAGCACCCCCATTTCCCAAGCTTTTCCTAGACTCTGTGATGGCCTTCTAGTTTTTTAATTGGGTTCTGTTTTATTTTTATTTATTTATTTTACGATTTTTATACCGCCCCCCTCCCGAAGGACTCGGGGCGGTGTACAGCCCAATTAAAAACATTAACATACAAAAATTTTTAAAATTATTAAAAATAAATTAAATAATTTGGCCCAATCATTTAAAAACCCAATTACCTAAAAGTAATTTAGTCCGATCATTTAAAACCAATGCTTAATCTTAAAACTCAATCCCCTAAAAACAATTATGGCCTTGTTGGAACCGGAGCTACTATCCCAGTTGATGGCACATAGGAGCTACCGGTATATACAATAAAATTCTCTTTCAATAATGCCAAGCACTTATATAATTCTTTTGCAGATGCCCAGTTTCCTTAGCATTGGTGCTGGAATGTAATGGCGTATGGGAAAATCTTTGGGAAGTGGGGAGGGGGGAGAGATACCTAGGGAAGCATCAGATAAGAGACACAAAAAAAATCAAAACTGCAAAATGGGTAAGGCAAGAGGCTCAGAAGGGATCCTCCCTAATTTTTGGGCTATAAAAGAGATGTCTATAAAGGATAATTGTACTTTCAGACTGGCAAGATTATGTTAATATAGCTTTATAATACATAGAATTAGCTTATCTGGTAATATTTCCTATCTGATCTACCTGGTAAGGCTGATCTGGCTCATTTTACTGCTTCATGTGTTACCAATTATTATTATTTTTTTTAATAAAAATTCTTTTATTAAAACCATTAACATTGAACATAAAAACATATTATGCAGCAGTCATCATGACACCTGGTATACAATACTAGGTATTAGTCCTTGAAAACGTCTGAGTTGGTAAGCCTTTTTCCCCCCACTCCCCGTGTCTAGCCTCAACTATACTCCTGTTACATTTTATTTTGATTGGTGTTTCCCCTATCCGTTTCAATATTAATGTGATCAACATTAAACATAAGATCCTATTGCTAAGCAATCATCCTAGAACATAGCATACAACATTAGGTATTAATCTTTGTAAACATCTGTTTTAGTAAACGTTCTTCCCTCCTCCCTTACATCTTCAAGTATACTCCGAATACATTTTGTTTGATTGGTGTTTCTCCTATATATGGTCTATCTACTGTATCTAGTCTATCGCATATTGTGCGTTTGCGTTTCTAAGTTGACTTCATCCCATTACTAGTGCAATCATTTATGGTCCCCAACCCGAGATCCTGAGGTAAAAGTTTCATATCCTGAGGTAGAGATTCAGTGTTACCAATTATTGTTTATTTACTTATTTTTAAATTTTATCTCTTACCTTACTTTCTTTGCAAACCACTCAAACTTTACAATAATTAAAATTCTTCAATAGGTTTGGACACTAAATAACCACCTGGTCAAACCCATGAAATTTATGTGAAAATTAAACTTTATAGATTAAATATGCATTGGTTGCAATGGTGCTCCATTTTAGATTCAAAGATTCTTCGGTGAGTGTGCAGTTCCTGGGAAAAAATCATAACTGTTTTTAGGAATTCTGGGCAGATGCTATATTTGTACTCCTATGAGCTCCAAAGCACTTTTTTTTCTTAAAATCTGAAATCCTGCACAGTCCTAGTACTTACTCCTTTAAGTTCTTCTTTGCTTTATGTCATATATTTAAATAAATAGAACATCATAATCATCATTATAATTTCTGAGGTATGAATAAATCCATCACTGGCTAATGTAGCCTGGGCATCGTTCAAAAAGTAAATTTTAGGTTATATCAAAATTATTCAAAACTGGGGTTGCCCCCATCATACACTAACCAATAAGGCACTCCAAGCTGACAGTGAGTAGTCTAGAGAGGGAGATCAAACCTATAGTCGCTGTCCACAGACTGCTTTTATACTGGCTCAAGGGTTGTTGAAATCTCTCAAGACATCAGACATGACTTGGAGAAGTCTCTTTTGATATCTTTTGTGGTGTAATGCTTGGGTGGGCAGTGGACACAGCTAGTTTTCACTTTCTGTTGAAGCATGACAGTTGCTATCACACTTTGTCCAGAGAGAGAGAGAGAGAGAGAGAGAGAGAGAGAGAGAGAGAGAGAGAGAGAGAGAGAGAGAGAGAGAGAGTTATTAAAGACTACAAGGGCAGGGCTGGGGAAAGTATCTGTCCTATCAAATCATTGCCTGACTGAGGAGGAAGAGACTGGATCACTTTGGCCTGAGCATTGTCATGAATCTCTGAAGCAGACCTGACCAGGCCCACTGCCTTCCTCCCAACTGCTTATGGCCCCAGAACATAAGAAAAAGAGTCTGGCACTTAGCACAGGAGAAAGCATGAGAAACAGAGATACCCCATAAGATCAAAAGAAAGAACAAAGAGTGACAAGATCTTATCCCAGCTTTCCTAGGACATACTAGTTTCAGCACTCTGACTCAAATATCTCTCACATAATCATCATCATCATCATCATCATGGTCATTGAAATATGTAGGATTCTCCCTGTTGCTCTAGTCTAGCTCAAACTGTAAAAGGGCTCTTTTACTTTTGTAGCTGGAAAGATGTTCATCATTTTTCAACTCAGTTCCCCTTCCAACAATCTCCAGCCTTCGAATCTGAAAAAAGGGGCAATAAGAGGTTGCACAGTTGGGCTCAGTTTGTCCGTAATGCGATGCTAGCCTTCCATACAGTCTTCGGAGAGGAGCGGCATACAAATCCGAATAAAATAAATAAAAATAAATAAAATCTCCTATATAAGGCAATAATCAAATTAATTAAATTCCTTTAATTTCTCTTATCTCTGAAATATATATATATATATATATATATATATATATATATATATATATATATATATATATATATATATATATATATATATATATATATATATATATATATATATATATATATATATATATATATATATATATATATATATATATATATATATATATATATATATATTTGCATTGGAACTTGGTGAGGCCATCAGGATCTTTTCTGTATGGGCTTCCACATTCTGGGCACTGTTTAACAACTGGACTTAAATGTTCAAAGTGCATTTCAAGCTTTCTCCATGTTCTCCGTCTGAGGTATAACAAGAGTTATTAATAAACAGTGGCCACGTTCGTGCATCTCATTAAATGGTTCTTTAGGGTTTTCAGTGTGAGATAAAATCAGCCAGTTAGGATTTATTCAACAAAACTTAGTTAAACAGACAGTGGCATGTATGTCGAAGCCCGATTAGTGACTTCTGGCACCAACTAAGATGTCATTGCTGCAAATCCTTTTAGAATGCAGAAGCTAACTGTGTTAGCATTGCAATCTTACCTTGACAGTTAACAATTCATCCTGTTTTGCGATCTATTTCCTATTACCTAAGGACATTCCTTTGTTATTCTCAACAATTATTTCCTGTCTGGCATACAGAAGATTACAGCAGTACAAGAAACTAACCAGAGTTCCTTACTCCCTTGGCCAGCACTAGAGTGTTGAATGAGCTTATACTTCTGCCTAGAGCAGGGGTTCTCAACCTTGGCAACTTTAAGACTTGTGGACTTCAATTCCCAGAATTCCTCAGCCAGCAAAGCTGGCTGAGGAATTCTTGGAGTTGAAGTCCACAAGTCTTAAAGTTGCCAAGGTTGAGAACCCCTGGCCTAGAGGTCAGAGATCCTTCTCTTCTTCTGTACTTCCAGGACTATTTAGTCATAATCATTTCTTTTGTATCTGAAAATAAAAATGACAAGCAAAGCGGAAAAATTTTTTTTTTTTAAATTGCAAAAAAACTATCTGGTTATTGGACATAATAAGAGTTGGTCAACATCTATTATTCTCAATAAGTATTTATAACAGAATTGTAGAATTGGAGGATACAATATTTTAACATTTTAAAGGTTATATAACTTAGATGAAATTCAATATTATTCTCTTCTCTCTTTTTTGGTAAGAATGTCAGCTTCTCAGGCCTGAGGAAGTAAGGATATTAAAGAGGATTTGGTTGATCGAATGTTCACACTGTCATTACCTCTCATGTATTTATTTATTTTTCATATTTTTGTATTCCCTATCTCTCTCAGAGAAGGACTTTGGGCAATGTACAATTATGGTTTATTACACGTGACAAAGAGAAAATAGGGTGCTGGGTTCAAGGAGCATTCAACCCCTCTTTAAAAATAGAAAGTCTAACTTCCAGAAGAAATGTCTGTTGGGCTGAGAAACATGTAATGCTGAAATAATAGGGCAGCTGCAATGGCTACCGCCTCACTCAAGGTGCTTTGTAAAGTAATAGAGCAGGTTTAGGCAGTCTTGGGTAAGATTACTTTTCTTATCTCATTTTAGTCATATGCATTGATTTTCTTCTTCTTCAATATTCTCTTATTTATGTAAAAAAACCCAGGATAACTTTTATGGTCTTAATATTAACTTTACTTGAAGAAGATGTAAATGGGAAATAAGACAGGATCTTGCAACAACCTCATAGAATAGATATATTGAGGCTAAGCAGTAGTTTCCTGGCATCATTTTTTCAGATTCAGGCTCTCCAGAAAAGAATGGCATAAGACAATCCAGAAGGATACCAGCTATTGCCTCCCGCAAGAATAAATGTTATCTCAGCAACAAACATTGCCAGGAAAAATACATGTTGAATCCCCTGTCTTTTTCTTAGACTAGAGCAGGGCTTTTCAACCAGTGGTACGGGTACATTGGCACCTGGCAGGTGGTACGCGACCATCCTAGAAAAGTGGTAGCGGGGGAGGGGAATGAGCTGAACCAGTGGCAGCACCGCACAAGCCTGAGCGAGAGATGGCTGGAGCTGCAGGGCCGTCAGGGTTCAGCGGAAGCACCAGGATCAGCGCCAGGCTCCAGCTAGAGCTCGGCACTGATCCTGACTCTTCTGCTGAGCCCTGAAGAAGCACCAATCAGCTGGAAAGCGGCACTGATCCTGGTGCTTCTGCTGAGCCCAGAAAAAGCGCCGATCAGCTGGAATATTGCAGCATCTCCAGGGTCTTGTGATTTACATCCAGATGCTTGTCAACCGATTCGTATTTATGACGGTCACAGTGTCCCAGGGTCATGTGAAGTGATCAAAACCTGATGCAACCACTCAACAGAGGGGGGGAATAAAAACCAAACACACATCCCACCCCACCCCCGCTGCCAATCCTCAACAGAAATGCTCACAACAATGAAAACCTTGGACAGGAGGAAGAGTGCCACCGGGTGGGCAGGCAGGTGTCTTGCTCAGCTGTGGCTTGGGGGGCACTTTTTTTCCATTAATCAATAGATATATATTTGTACATGTAAACCAGGGGTAAAATCCAGGTTAACTGCTATCCAACTTAATACAATCGATTTAAATTTGTAAACATTCTTCACTACGTATGTCAAGATTTAACTATAAGCCAGATACATTTTCTTTGATTGGTGTTTCTCTTGTATGTAGTCTATCCAATGTTTCCAGTCTATCATATATTGTTCATTTGAGCGATCCTTCAAATATTGGGGGGCACTTTTTTTCAGTGTCACTGTAACTTCGAACAGTCACTAAGTGAACTGTTGTAAGTCGAGGACTACCTGTACTTTATCACTTTTTTCCTTTTTTTTGTCATCAAGTTTTTGACACCTTGCTAGGCGACTGGTGGTACTCGGATGTTGCTATATCCTAAAAGTGGTACAGTGGGTGAAAAGATTGAAAAGCCCTGGACTAGAGCATTAATTATCAAGGTAGTTGTGTGAAAACAAAAATAATATTAATAATAACTGGTTTTGATTTCTCATCTGCTATAGATGTATTAGCTATAGTTTCTATTGATGTTTCACATATTGTTGTTAGCTGATATATCATTTGTGGCTTTAAACTATTTCTTTGTTTGGAGATATATCCAAACATGCCTAAAACATGGAATTCATAGCAGCATTAGGCACTCTGCTACAAAAAAAAAAACAAACCCTGCTCCATATTACATATAGTTGAGTTTTGGTCTTTTCTTTGTTCTTTATGAGGCAATGATTGTGGGAGACATCGTGCCACTAACACCTAATCAAGTTCAGCTATGTGAGCGGAACAGAGAAAACAGACTGTAATGACATTTATTCAGACAGAGTTGGGAAACATACCAAATTTATAACTGTAAATACTATAACTTACTAGACAAGTGTTTGGCAATTATATAAATACTGGCAATACCCAAGCAAAAACGTACAAGAAATTGTCTTCCAGTCATTAAGAAAAGCTAGCCTCACTGTTGACTTCCTAATATGGTCTGCTCCATTAGACTGCTGAAGTCTTCCCAGCGTGATATATGTACTACATCTCTGAAAAGGAAAGCTCTACCTATATTCACAGGGATTGCCCCCCACTTGCTGTAAAATTAGATGCCTTTGTTTTAATCGGGCTGTTTGGCATTACAATCCAAGAGTTGGGCACTTGCTCATGTTCCTAGATATTTGATCAACAAAAGAACTGTGCGCTCTCAAACAACAGGAAGAAATCTCATACAATTCTTATAAACCGCTGAGGCAGATTACCAGAAAGTGCCAGTCTTATCAATGTTCCTCCCCCGCTTTGACTCTTTTCTGATCCTGTTATTCTGGGAAAAAAAGAGTCATTAAAGCATTGGATCCTGAAGCATTGGATTCAGTGCTGGTTAGTATCTCCCATTCTTTTCCCTCGTAGTACTGTTTGACATGTGCAGTGAGTTGCCATTCATTTTTACTATATATGGATCTGATTTATTTGAAGATCTACAGTACTTTTAGCAATCCTGAGAAGATGACTAAGCATGTGGCATCTTGCTTGAAATGCCACCTTTCATATCATGGCCAAGGAATCTTGAGGGAACTTTCATTTACTTCCTTCCCTAATTTCTAGAATTCTGGAGTATACAAAGTAAATTGCCTTTCACATGGGGACAATCTTATCTGGCTTCTGAAGCATCACACTTGAATGGGGAATATGGACTAAAACTTAGGCAGGACTCTTCTGTACATGTATATACAGGGAAGATGTATAGGCAGAAAATGTGTTGCAGGTCATCTGTTTTGCAAAAACAAAACAATGTTTCTAATGTTCTAATCTGGAGCTGGTTTAAATTCTTCCACCTGCCTACATCATTTTCATAATTACCATGACTGGAAAAAGCATATATGTATCCATGTATTTCTCCATGTGGGATTAATAATTATTTTAAAGGGAGAGTGGAGTTTGTAGGGGGAAGGGCTAAAATCTTCCTCCATATAGAAAATTGTTCTGAAATTTCTACCTCCTTCATGGTCAGGATGGCTTTTAGTAAAGAAGAGTCGAATTTCCAGTTGTGGAGTCCAATGCCACACCTCCTAGGTCTCTTTTAGTTTTAGTTTAGTTTAGTTTAGTTTAGTTTAGTTTAGTTTAGTTTAGTTTAGTTTAGTTTAGTTTAGTTTAGTTTAGTTTAGTTTAGTTTAGTTTAGTTTATTCAAACTTATATGCCGCCCTTCTCCGAAGACCCAGGGCGGCTCACAACACAATACAATAAAAATTTAAAAATTAACCACATTCATACAACATACAAACACAATCAACTCGCAGTCACCGATGGAGGGACACTCCTAGGGCCCAGGGGCAGAGCACAGCTCATACACCCCAAGCCTGTCGGCATAGATGCGTCTTCAGTAGTTTCCTGAAAGCTAGGAGGGAGGGAGCAGTATGAACCTCTGAGGGAAGCTGGTTCCAGAGGGCTGGGGCAGCAACAGAGAAGGCCCTCGCCCTAGGCCCCACCAGACGACATTGTCTAACAGACGGGACCTGTAGGAGGCCAACCCTTTGCACCCTAACCGGTCGCTGGGATTCATGAGGCAGAAGACGGTCCCGCAAGTATCCTGGTCCATTGCCATAAAGGGCTTTATAGGTCATAACCAACACTTTGAATTGTGTTCGGAGACCAATAGGTAGCCAGTGCAGCTCACGGAGAGCTGGAGTAATATGAGCATGTCTTGGGAGACCCGGCCACATTCTGGACTACTTGCAGTCTCCGGACATTCTTCAAAGGTTGCCCCATGTAGAGAGCATTACAGTAGTCGAATTTTAGCTCTTAAAAGAGCCTGTTTTAGACACTCTTTTGATCCATAGTAAAATATTGTGAAGCTGAAGTGCCTACATCTAAAATAGATATTTCAGTTTACATTTTGAATGTGCATTCGCCCCCTCTCTCCCTCCCTCTCTGTCTCATAAGGCAGCTGAAGATATTAAGATGCAGCCTTCTTTCACACACACTGAATTTACAAACTGCAAGGATTTCAAAGGAGTCGCATGTTCTTTCCTGTCAATAAACTATGCAGGAAAGAGTCCCAGAGAAATGAAGAATCATTATGTATCCTTTCTGATCATCTAGATTTATTTTTGGTGATGGAAAGACAGACATCACATTAATAAACCTCCCTAGAGCAAAAGACATAAGCAAAGCAAGAGAATCGTTTTATTTATTGGAATGTTTAGACATTATAATTAAAAATAACAGGGGAGGTCATGAACTTAAGCCAACCAACACGATTACATCATTGTTTTCTAAACATCACATCTTATTCACTTTTTTTCTGAATTGGAGTCATACTTCACTTTTGTTCAGGAAGAGGAATATATATATGAATATGTATAAACTATGATTTACTGTTTCCCAAGGGTATCTCCCTCCTGGGTTTCTCTTTAAGTTCCTGATCTGGATATGCCCACTGATTGGATAAAGGCATGGCCAAAGAAATTATTCTCAGGAAAAGCCAAAAAGGAGATCATCTCTGAGGATGAATAATTGTTCTACATGCCTACATTGCCAATGTTTTGAATTATTCATCATGTTTGATGTGATATTGCCCAGAAACTGATTAGAAGGCAGGGTCATGAATTGTATAAGGCTGCACTGGATAATCTCCCTTGTATGTGTCGGGGAGGGCACATTTTAGGTTCATGCCTAAACTTACTACTTGAACCAAGTTAGCATGTTCTGACACATATTTTAGAATTAATTAGCTTCTCTTTTTTAATGACTGCTTTAGAATTGGTTCTAATTTATTCAGTGAGAATCACTGAATTCTTTAAAAGACCTATAGGTAGTCCTCGTATAGTGGCCATAACTAGGACTAGCAATTCAGTTGTAAAGTGAAGCAGTTACTAAGTGAAACCGTACTTACGATCTTACTTCAGCTTTCCTTTGCTTTACAGACCTGGAAAGATCAGAAATGCAAGGATTGATTACAAAGCTACTTTTTCATCGCCATCATAATGGCGATGAAAACGGTTGCTATATGAGACAGTTGTTATATGAGGATAACCTTTACTGATTTTTGCAAACCAAGGCAGGAAGCAGGGGTAGTTTTAACTCCTACTACGGGTGGATGTTTATTTCTCAAATTCAGTTCACTTTGAAACTAAGAGGAACACTGCAACATTGTATGCATGTCAAATATAAGTGGGGCATGATTTTCTTGCCGATAGGTCTGCTTTCTCCCTTGCAGAAAAAAAGACTAATATTGACCATATGTACCAATATGTGGTGTCTTACATGAGATTGATTTATTTTGGCAGCATAAACTGACGCAAGAAGGGAAGGCACCTCAGCCATTTTTCTTGTCATCTATTAGGTCAGTGTTTCTCAACCTTGACAATTTTAAGGCATGTGGACTTCAACTCCCAGAATTCCACAGCCAGCATTGCTGGCTGTGGAATTCTGGGAGTTGAAGTCCACATGCCTTAAAATTGTCAAGGTTGAGAAACACTGTAATTAGGTACTCTGTCTGACTTATTTGGGGAAAAAAGGAATAAATTAATTTTAAAAAGTGGTAGGGAGTTGCCATGCAGCAAAGCAAAGCTCTAGCACTGCTTGATAAAAAAATGAATTTTAAAATAAACACCACAGGCCCTCTTGGAAGTTAAAAAGAGTGGACAGCTGCAGTTTGTTTAGAAATGTGTCCACCTGCGAGAGCCCTGAGGGAGGTAACCCAGGTGACAGAAAACAGTGGAGGAAGGAAACAGGCTTGAGGAGGTAGTGGGAGCCACGTCACACGCTCCAGGAGTTTTGTGACTAGCCATGCTCCCAAGGCAGCCGTTTTGTGAGAGTACAGGTAGTCCTCGACTTACAACAGTTCATTTAGTGACCATTCGAAATTACAACAACAGTAAAAAAAAAGCAACTTATAACCATTTCTCATACTTAAGACCGTGGGGCATCTCCACGGTCACATGATGAGAATTTGGATGCTTGGTAACTGACTCATAGTTATGACGGTTGCAGTATTCCGGGGTCATGTGATCCCCTTTGGTGACGTTCTGAGAGGCAAAGTCAATGGGGAAGTCAGATTTACTTAACAGCCGTGTTACTCACCTAACAACTGCAGTGATTCACTTAACAATTGTGGCAGTAAAGATGGTAAAATGGGGCAAAACTCCCTTAACAAACGTCTCACTTAAGCCACAGAAAGGTTGGGCTCGATTGTGGTCGTAAGTCAAGGACTACCCGTATCCATCGAGATTCTCAGTCTTCCAGGTCCTGGAAAGTGCTTTTTCTTGTTTTTCTTTGAAAGACGTTTCGCTTCCCATCCCAAGAAGTTTCTTCAGCTCTGACTGGATGGTGGGGAATGGAAGGATTTATACAAGGGGTTCTCAACCTTGGCAACTTTAAGACTTGTGGACTTCAACTCCCAGAATTCCTCAGCCAGCAAAGCTGGCTGAGGAATTCTGGGAGTTGAAGTCCACAAGTCTTAAAGTTGCCAAGGTTGAGAACCCCTGATTTATACTGAGGGTGAAGGTTTGTTCTCCGAGCTGCGTTTAGGGGATGTCTGTGTCTGTGCTCTTCTATTTATAAGGGCTTCGGGTGTGGGTGTGTGAAATGAGGGCCTTGTGATGAGTTATCAGAGAGAGGCTTGTGGTGGGTCTTGTGATGGGGAGGTTACATCAGGTCAGGGTCATTGGGAGGTGAACTGCTGGGGGGGAGTTGCCTGGGATGGTTGAAGGTTGGTGGGCTATGCGATTGATCTGGATTCTGAGGGGTTTGTAGGCTGGTTGTAGATCAATGCGTAGGTGGATGGAATTGCTTGTGGAGGGCCAGGATTCGATGAACTCACCAGCGTGGTGGTTGGTAGAGTGGCTGATGATTTGTACTGTTGCTCCAATTGAACTGGTGTTGTTTAGTGTCGGTGTGGATAGCGATTAAGGATTTGGGATCGTTGGCATTGACTGCTAGCTGGTGTTCGTGGATCCTGGTTTTTAATTGATGTCTGTCCCTTGTAGAATTGGTTGCAATGGTTACAGCTGATTTTGTAGATAACATTGTTTCTTTCACCCTTCTGTATCTTGTTTTTGGTTCTGGATTTATATTCCTTGCAGCCAGCTGGCCATTTGCATTCTTTTAGACCAGGGGTTCTCAACCTTGGCAATTTTAAGACTTGTGGACTTCAACTCCCAGAATTCCTCAGCCAGCTGAGGAATTCTGGGAGTTGAAGTCCACAAGTCTTAAAGTTGCCAAGGTTGAGAACCCCTGTTTTAGACAGCCCTTGAGGCCACCTGGAGGTTTATCTGTGTCCTCAGGGTCACCTGAGTCACCTGAGCTTTCTTAGACCTGAAACCTCTTGAAAAAGCACCTTTGAGAGGTATCCATCCTGGCATCCAATCAAAATGGGTCCCCTACTTCCAAAAGGCTGGCCTGAAAGGGGCGCTCAGAGAAGCAGGCAGGCTGGGTTGGGGAAACCCGGACAGCTGATAGGCTATTCGGCAAAGGCATTTAGGCTTCCAAAAGTTATCACCATGTTAAGCGCCTCCTCCTCCTCCTCCTCCTCCTCCTCCACTTTGCCAATCTCCAGCCTCGAGGTCACTTCACATGCTCTGGCCGGGGGGGGGGCTTTTCGAGGGGGGAATCTATTTTTTTTTTTCCACGCGCGCGAAATTCTTCTTCCTGGCGTCCCAAGAAGCCGGCGCCAGGCGAGGGAGACACCCACTCCGCAAGCAGAGCAACTGGGCGCGCAGGCAAAAAAGCTGGGACTCTTCCCCACCTTCTTCCAGAGGGAACCGCAGCGGCAACTGCCAGCCGCTCTCCGCCTCACGCTCGGGGGCTTCCCGCTCCGCCATTCGGCCAGAACCCTCTGCATGCTGCTGAGGCAGCTGGTGGTAGCCAAAGGGCGCGAGCCCCGCTGCTTCCCCTCCCTCCCTCGCCGCGCCTGCCCGTTTTGCGACCCCCCCCTCAGCCTAGACGCGCCGCGGAGAGGCGAGGCGAGGCGAGGCGAAGAGGGCATTTCGGGCCGGCGGAGGAGACAATGAACAGCGGCAAAAGCGAGCAAGAGCTCAGCCCGGCCGAGGCGAACTTGCAAGAGGAAGAGGTACCTGCCCGCCGGACGGGAGGCGGTAGTTTTAAAGTGGCTGCCTTGGGGGAACTTTCCGAGCGCGGTGTCGCTCGTCACGGGGATATTGGGGAGCCCTTCGGGTGGGAGGGGGGAAAGTTTCGGGGCAGGAGAAAGCGTCCCTTCTGAACCGGGAGCAGCCTCGCGGATGCTGTGCTTTCTGATCCCCTCCGCCTGTGGAGTCCATTGACAACTTGGCTCCGTCCGCTTCGGAGGCGAGAGAGAGAGAGAGAGAGAGAGAGAGAGAGAGAGAGATTGCGCAACCTTTGCAAAAACGAAAGGAGTTTCGGGTGTTCCAAACAGCATCGCTTGTGGACCGTTCTTGAAATTCTAGAAGTTGGTGGAGAGGGGTTGGGACATGTATCTTGGCAGATTGAAACGAGGGGAAATATCCTATTATCTCTGTCTGTCTGTCTGTCTGTCTATCTATCTATCTATCTATCTATCTATCTATCTATCTATCTATCTATCTATCTATCTATCTATCTATCTATCTATCTATCTATCTATCTATCTATCTATCTATCTATCTATCTATCTATCTATCTACATCAGTATAGTTTGTTTGTTTTTTGTCCCGTTGTAATCATGTGTTTCTTTTTCTGGATTTAGTGTCCGCAGCAAACTGCTGGTTTAAAGCAGCATATTCCTTTAAAAAGCCAGACGCCCAGATTAATAGATAACGTATCGAGCGCATTCTTTTCCGATGAGTTAAGATGCGGAAAACTTGTATTAAGAACTTGGGTCAATTTTAATCCGCAATGTCATGTGCAGGAGAAAGTGAAATCAAACAGAATGAAAAGGAGGTTAGTCATGGATCATTTTGCAGCTGCAGGTTAGCCGTATCCCGCGGTTTAAGCAGCCTGGTTCTGTCTGTGTTTGCTCTGAAATAAATATTTCCAGGGAGGTGCGTGTTTTCTAGGTGTGCAGCCTTGCACGTATGTGCTCAGAAGTATCTTTTGAAATTATAACATAATATTTGCCTTTATAAAATGCGGTTGTTTAAACGATAGGGTGACAAGATATTCAAAACTCAGTCTTGGAGCACCAGGTCCTGATGTTGATTTGTGAGAGAAACTTTGTTTTTCCTTGTGACTCTGCCAGAAAAAAATATGCAACTCATAGTTTTGGCAAGTTGGCAAGACAGTTGCAATTAGCTACATTAACAATACACACATGCATATTAAGGAAGAGAATAATTTTATCTTGGGGAAAATAATACTCCCCATGTAAATAATATTTCTAAAGCATATAGCAATCTATTGATTGCTATAAATAAGTTTTGACACATTAACTCATTACCAAATGATAATACCATGTAGATAAAAATAATGTTTATTTAGATATAAATAAATCAGAAAATAAGGTTTTTATGATGTATTGTAATCTACAGTATAAGACTTTTTTTTAAAAAAAAAATAATTTAAATCTATAATTCATCTGGATTATTTTTCAGAGCTAGTAAGATTTGGTATCTTTATGAATATTTATTTACTTCATTTTTTTTATCACACCTGGGAAAAGAAAAGCTCATAATATTGTCATCATAAAACCTTCCTACACTGTGAGCAGGTTTCATGGTTTTATTGTGGAACTCTAATTTCGTGTTTTTATTGTAGACGTCTGAAGTTTTGAAACAGGGAATTGTTACAGGATATATCTGCTACCAGATAAGGCATATCCTTTCTTCCAGTAATGCCAATTATGGGGCAGGTTTGCTTTTAGAAACAAAGCAAAGAACATTTTCAGAGGACCTAGAAGTAGGGAAATTCTTAAAAGAACACTATTGCTATAGCATTTCCTGAAGAAGTGATATTCAAATACTGACTCTCATTACTTTTATAGTAGCAGGAGATAAAGCGGGCAGCTCTATTTTAAGACCCTCTTGTTTTATAGGAATATCAGACAAAGAGAAGTAGGTTAATTTAAGATTCCTCTCCAGTGTTATTCTTTAGTATTTGTTCTGTAGGATTGAGTTAAATTTTGACATGGATTTCAGGAAAAGAGTGGTGGTTTTAAAAATAACCCTACTCATCCCCATGAACTCTACAACACCTTTTTGGAATTGAATCTGAAGTGCTGTTTGGCTCTTTACAGCAAAACCAATTATTAAAAAAGAAGGAAAGAAAGGACCATTTCCTTAGAATATCTGATTCAAGTAACATTTGATGGAGAAAACTAAATGTGCTTCTAAGATGCACAGAGACTGAACATATTATACCAAGAAGGTTTTTTCCCCCTCAGATATTTTAAAATAAGACATATGTTCGTATTTAGCTTCCTACAGCCGCACAGTCTACAGTAATAATGCTAAATCTTGGCAAATGAAAGTATGGCATAAATGAAAGTGAAAATAAGTAATGGGGAACTATAGTCATTCAGTTGATTTTGGGTGATACAAACTGGTTTGGTAATTTAACTGCCTAGTACTCTCAACTCTCCTTTTGCTTTTACCTTTGTAAGTGTGCTTACCTAATTAACATACTCAAATATCATTTTGTAAGGATTCTCCCATAGAATGTACTGATATTCCCACTCACAACATTGGGAATGCAAACTAAAGATCAAAATCTTGGTCCTGTGGAGGGAGGTGTTTCACCCTTTCCCCAAAACTATTTTTCAGAATGTGCTTCTTCCTAAGGCTTCTGTAGTAGGATAGCAATACAGTGTCCATGTCTGCAATGATAAGCTAGATAAGTGTGCTTTAGTAGGTTTTGTCTAGCCGGCCCAGGTGGTCAGTTTATGATTCAGTGAGGTATGTGAAACTTGAACAGTGAATTAACGCAGGTCACCCATAAGTGAGGAAGTGGAAACCATGTAAATACAAAGCTAAATGTCTATGAAGATTCTCAATCATCCAGGTCACGGTTGTCTCAAAGGTGCTTTTTCAAGAGGCAATTGGACTTCCTTTTTTTTTTTTTGAAGACCTTTTGCTTCTCATCCAAGAAGCTTCTTCAGCTTCAGACGAGAAGCTTCTTGGATGAGAAGTGAAACGTCTTCAAAGTAAAACAAAGTCAAGTTGCCTCTTGAAAAAGCACTTTTGGGACATGTAAATACAACAATCCAACATAGTTCTTTGTTCGTTTTTCCCCCGAGCATTAACACTGAGTATATGTAACATGAAGGGTTACATATCAGTACTCTAGAGCCGTTTCAGTAATCAAATGAGGAATTCTTAGAAATCAGAGACTGCTAAGATGAGGTACAGAAAAACATTGCAACATATTGTATCTTGCCTAATTTTACAAAAACAAATCTATGGCTAAAGTTAGACATGAATCCAAGTTTCCATTTCCAGAGCTTATGTGTTTCTAATATACCGGTACTACTATCCTATCTTCAGGATCAGTTACAAACTGAAGAGTCTTCATGATTAGTGGGGATGTGCTCGCAGTTGAATTATATGCAATGTAGACTGGCTAAAACTGATTTGTGTAACCAGGATAATACATGTTCAGAAAAAAGATAACGGTCCTGTTAATGTTAACATTTTGTTAAACTCCCCAAACTAAAATCCATGTCTTTGTTTCTTAAAGTTTGGAAAGTCCAGCCTTTCAATTATTCTAACAGTTTCAAAACAGTATGGCTATTTCTAATAATGTTAAATGAAACATCTGAAACTATATTAAATGAAAACAAAAAAATGCATAGGCTATTTAAGGATTTGATGGTAAGTTTTGACTGAATTAATGCTGTTCAAAATCAATCTAATTTCAGTTTCTAAAAATTATTTTACTTCTAGCAGATGGGCTAGAAGGATATGTTTAATTTTTGGAAACTTGGACAATATTCATTCCCTTTTTATAATATTACTGAGGGGATACCGGTATCTTTTACCAAGTACTAATATTTCTTGTTATTATACCAAGGGGTTTCTTGGTTTTCTGAGTTATTATGCATGTAATAAAGATTTTGCTACTATAGATTCTTGGCGGTGAATCTAGGATGATTTGCAAATGGGGCTTTCATGCATTTTTCTTCATATGGTGAAGTAGCTATTTGTTCTCAGGTTAGGTTTATTGATGTTGACCACCAATAGAATCAATCCTGGTATGTGCCTGGACTATACAGCCAAGTGACAAAATTTGTTTAATTATACATTAGCATTTGAGGGAGGGAGGGAGAGAGAAATTTATTTATGATTTCAATTCTAATTTTTATTAGTCATGATGAGAAAAGATTTGGGGGTGTTTGTACTTATGTGGTCATATATTATTTCAGTAATATAGGGATTGCATAACATGCTACTGCAATTTGCTTGATTTTATTGTTTATTACTAATTTCGTTGACATATCGGTTTTCAGTTTAATGTAGCCTAGAGATTAGCACAAAGATTCTCAACCATAAATTAAACGTTATAAAAGAAAAGAATAAAAGCAAGAATTATTCAACATCCTAACATACAACAGTAAAGGAAAATTAATTTAAAAATTACCCCAGTAAACAAATATGTGTTTAATTGTTATTTAAAATTTAATGTGGGAAGTAGCATTTTTCTTTGGAAAGAATTCCAAAATTGGGGTAACACTACTGAAAATTCAGTAACTTTGGTTCCATGCTATGGGCCAGAACCACTTTTGGGATGTGATCAGGACCTCTTCAGCTGAATAGAAGAGATAAAAACCAAGATTGGTTGGTTCTTACTGCTTTTGCCTTAATGTTGTGTGAATTCAGTCAGTGTGGCTTATAAAAATGGTTTATGGTTTAGTATATCATGTGAATTTAATCAAATCCCGACATAGTATGAAATCTTAGCACAAACAATGTGTCCCAAATTGTTTTGCAGGTGTGCACGTGGTTGGCAAAAGTACCATTATTTCCTCACTATAATTTTGCATTAATTGACAAAGAATGGTGTTCTGTTTTTGGTATGGCTTTAAAATCTGAACATTGTAGAAGTAGCTTATTCATCAAAGGGAATTGCAATCAAATGATACCTACCCCTGGGTCTCCTGCAAAATACTAAGGAGCACTAGTTATGCTTATGGATCTCTTATCTGGTTCTCTCTTGGCTTTATGTCCCTAGACCTCTCTGTTGATACTACCGTATCCATAAAGAAATTGTACAACCTTTCCACCTCCACCCAAAAAAGACAGCCATAGTCTCAAAATTTCCAATGTGGCCATTGGCTACAATTTTCTCTTTAAATGTTCTGAGGAAAATCAGAAAGTGCTTACCTTGCATACATGCATCTCACACTTGACTCCCCTCCCCCCAATTTCTAATGTATGAATGTCCATCAATGTAAAGTAAATGAAATTCAAAAATAACAAACCGCCCTACATACATATTTGATTAAAGCAAAATCAAACAAAAATTTATTACTTTCAATTTAAAGAAGTGTATGTTAATTTAATCTTTAAAGGAGCTACTAGAATGTATTAAAATGTATTCTCAAATGCATGCTATGTGCACGCACGCATACATATTCATGCTTTTGGGGGTAAGTAACTTTATGCAAAATGCAGAGTAAAAAATAGAACAGAAAAATATTGATAGTGGGAGATAAGAAATCAGAGGGAAGCCTAACTAAATCTAGTTTGTATCAACACTATTTTACTTGTGTCTTTTTATCTTGGGAAGCTATCCTTGCTCCCGCTATGTCTATACATTGATTTTTGTTCTTTTAAGTTTCTTTTCAGTTTCTCCACAACCCCATTCAGCCACAACTTTCTCAGTCTTCTTTCTTTTTCACCCATTCACTTTCACATTGTATATTTTGCTTCACAAGTCATTCTTTTTCACAACATGCCCAGATCACCTCAGTTTACTCCTTTTTTCCATACTGTTTATTCACTATTGTATTCACGACACTTCCATTTGTGATTCTCTTTCTTCTTGTTAACTTGATAACTTAAAATAGTTCAGTCTTTTCAAATACCTATATTTAAACCACTGCATGACATTGCTGTTTCTTCCTGTAACTTTGTAATGAACATTCATTAACTAATACAATTCGGAACCAATAATAAATTTATATGTCTTAACATATCAAAAGTAAACACAATTCATCATGGCTTAACACAGTGGTGGCGAACCTATGGCACGCGTGCCAGAGGCGGCACGCAGAGCCCTCTCTGTGGGCACGCGCCATCGCCCCAGTACACATCTCTAAAAGTTCGCCATCAGTGGCCTAAGGCCAGCCAGCCTGAAGCCGCCATTGGGGAGCCCACCATCCCACCTGCCAGAGACCCCCTGGATCTCTCCCAACCCTGCCCAGCTCCCACAGGTGTCCCTCCCCATAAGCAACATTGAGGTGGCCAGGTCCACCCCGGCCATTCCCACCCAATTTGCCATGACTACTGCAGCCACACCCACCCAGTGGCCACACCCACCCAGTCTGCCACTGTAGCTCCACCCACCAAGTGGGCCACACCCACCCGGCACCCAGTGATACATAAGTGGGTTTTGGGTTGCAGTTTGGGCAGTCGGTCTCTAAAAGGTTTGCCGTCACTGGCTTTACAGAAGCCTGATAAATGCATTTCGATCACACACACCCCAGACCCCCTGAAAGGAATTCATTTTTGCTGTGCAGGTATTCCAGCCATAATGGAACCTGCTCCACTGAACTGCCTCACTTAATGACCCCCCATGCCTTGTCTCCCAATGCAGTCATAAAATGAATGCGCCGGTTGTTAAGTGGAACATGGGGTGTCTCGAGTGGGGGGAGATCCTGGGAGACTGTAGTGGTCTTAACTTGAAACCCAATTGTAAGTACCTTTTAGGGAAGGGTTGTTGCTAAGTGACCGGTCATAAGTCAAGGACTGTATTGAACTGTACTCCAAAGCAACTCCCACAGATATAGTGTAATTGCTGTGAAGGCCAGATGGCATTTAGTCAAACAAGTTGCAAAAATGACAGTGATGACTTGAGGAATGGACTCTTGTAAGGAAGGGAGAGAGCCTTTAAGAAATTATGGTTTCCAGGCTGTTCAACACTTTAATAGTCAAACAAACACTGAGCGTTGGTCCTTGAAGTAACCTGGCAATGAGTGCACCTGGTTTAGCATAAAAGACAAGTTGGCAGCTCTAACAGCTAGCCAACGCTATGGAACGAGCTCCCCACGGAACTCCGTACAATGACAGATTTACGTACCTTCCATCGGGAACTAAAAACGTTCCTTTTTCAACAGGCTGGCCTGGCATAGAAGCCCCAGTTCCGGTAGGGTTAGAATGTTTTAGGGGGATGGAGTAAATTTTTTTTAAGATTTGTAAGTTTTGGGTTTTAAATGGGGATTTTATGGCCAAAATTAATTCACTTTTAATTATTTTAAATTATTATTATTATTATTATTATTATTATTTATTTAATTTCTATGCCGCCCTATTCCAAAGAACTCAGGGCGGCTCACAGCATGATAGAAATCACAATAAACACATATCTATAAAAAAACCCTTGAGCTAAAAGAAACCAATCACTCCACAAACATACACAGAAACATACACTGGCTAGGGGCAAGGTGTTAGCTGCCCCAGGCCTGCCGGCAAAAGTATGTTTTAAGCAATCTACGAAAGGCGAAGAGGGTGGGGGCGACACGGATGTCCGGGGGAAGTTGGTTCCAGAGGGCCGGGGCCGCAACAGAGAAGGCCCTTCCCCTAGGCCCCGCCAGGCGACACTGTCTGGCTGACGGGACCTGGAGAAGGCCCACTCTGTGGGCCCTAACCGGCCGCTGGGATTCATGGGGCAGCAGACGGTCCCGTAAATAACCTGGTCCAATGCCATGTAGGGCTTTATAGGTCATAACCAACACTTTGAATTGGGTTCGGAGACCAATTGGCAGCCAATGCAGCTCGTGGAGTGATGCCGAAATGTGGGCATTTCTAGGCAAGCCCAACACTGCTCGCGCGGCTGCATTCTGCATTACCTGAAGTCTCCGAACATTTTTCAAAGGTAGCCCCATGTAGAGAGCATTGCAGTAGTCGAACCTCGAGGTGATAAGGGCATGAGTGACTGTGAGAAGAGACTCCCGGTCCAAATAGGGCCGCAACTGGTGCACCAGGCGAACCTGGGCAAATGTCCTCCTCGCCACAGCCGAAAGATGATGTTCCAAATTTAGCTGTGGATCGAGGAGGACGTCCAAGTTGCGGACCTTCTCCGAGGGGGTCAAAAGCTCCCCCCCCAGGCTAATGGACGGATAGATTGAAATATCCTTGGGAGGCAGAACCCATAGCCACTCCGTCTTGTCGGGGTTGAGTTTGAGCCTGTTGGCACCCATCCAAACCCTAACAGCCTCCAGACATCGGCACATCACTTCCGCTGCTTCACTGAAATGACACGGGGTGGAGATGTAAAGCTGGGTATCATCAGCATACTGATGATATCTCACCCCGTGTTGTCGGATGATCTCGCCCAGTGGTTTCATGTAGATATTAAACAGCAGAGGGGAGAGGACCGATCCCTGAGGGACCCCACAAGGGAGGAACCTAGGGGTTGACCTCTGACCCCCTGCCAACACCGACTGCGACCGACCAGTGAGGTAGGAGGTGAACCACCGCAAAACAGTGCCTCCAACCCCCAACCCCTCCAGTCGGTGCAGAAGGATACCATGGTCAATGGTATCGAAAGCCGCTGAGAGGTCAAGTAGCACCAGGATAGTGGATAATCCC
>JARGCV010001428.1:0-29738 GCA_034064705.1 Bothrops alternatus | reverse complement strand
CAGCCGCCTTCCGCGCCGCTCAAGAGCGGAGCCAGAGCCCCGCCGCCCCCGTCCCCTTCCTACTCACCGGCCCCATTGCTGGCGAGGTCTCGCAAGCCGGCCCGCTCCCGCCGGCGCCCCTGCTTCTCCCGCCCGTCCTGCTCCTCGTCCCCGCCCCCGCCGCACGGGATACGCTGTCCGCCGAGGGGGCGGGGAGGGGCGTGGAAGTTCCGCGGAAGCTCCGCCTATTGGCCACGCCCCTCTCGGCTTCATTGTCGACGGGATCTGATCGGGGCTGCCGTTGTAGCTGCGCAGTTGCGTTCCCCGAATTAGGACTTCGACCCTCCTTTGCCTCCCTCCTGTGGCCTGTAGGTCTCCTTCTGCTTCTTGCACAATCAGCTGCTCCTTCCCTTACAGCCTCCTCAGCTGTGATTCCTCTTGCTACGACTTCTCACTTGGCTGGTCCTCCCATAACTGATACTTCTAAATCCTTTAGGTTTTACTGTCCCTTCCTACCTATCTATCTATCTATCTATCTATCTGTCTGTCTGTCTGTCTGCCTGTCTGTCTGTCTGTCTGTCTGTCTGTCTGTCTGTCTATCTATCTATCTATCTACCTACCTACCTACCTGCCTGCCTGTCTGTCTGTCTGTCTGTCTGTCTGTCTGTCTGTCTGTCTGTCTGTCTATCTATCTATCTATCTATCTATCTATCTATCTATCTATCTATCTATCTATCTATTGCATTTGGTGCCTTCAAGTCAGTCTGCGCTCCTGGCAATCGCCTGGACTAGTCCCTGCAGTTTTTTTATAAGATTTTGGACATGGTTTGCCATTTGTAAACTCTTTTCTCACCCAAATTCAGGGAACAGGGCTTCCGTTCCACACCAGTGAGGGTGCCTGATTTTGGAGGCAGCAGCCCCATGTAGTAGTCTGAACAGGAAATGACCAGGGCTTAGATGACCTTGAGCAGAGAGCAAGGGGCCTAATTGATGCACAACACAAAGTTGGACTGTATGACCTTTGAGGTTTCCTCCAGCCCTGGGATTCTCTGAGACTGTTCCCAAAAAACTGGGAGGAGCTGCTGGTCTCCCCCCACCCCCATGAGGCGGTAAAAGTAAACTCCCCACCCTGTTTTCTAATCTCTCTCCCTTTGTAAATCCCATTTACCTGCCTGCCTGCCTGGAAAGAGGGAGAGAACCCCTTTAAGTCACCTGCCTTGACTCCAGACTGAAGAAGAAAGAAAATCTCTCTGCGTCATTCAGGGCCCAAAGCAGCAAAGGCACAAAAGTGCAGCAACCGACCATGGCAGAAGAAAGTTTGTGAGGCAGCCAAGAGCTTCCCAAAGATCTCCCAAAATTAGCCAAGTAGAATAGAGGCAGATATCCCATTGAGTACAAGCCTTGAAAAGGCTCCCTTCTACTCCCAGACGCCCAGGCTGAATGACACAGCCGTGGTCCAGGCCCTTCCCAAAGACCAAAAGCCTGGGGCTGGATTGGGCAGGATGGGGGCAGCGACCGGGTGTCCAGGAAAGGGGTCCTTTTGGATTCTGACACAATCATCACATCAGCAAATAAAGAGCTCTTAAGCTTTAGTATTCCTTTAAGTAAATTAAAGAAAAGCACAGCCTAAAAAGCATACATCTCAAGCAAGAGGATACCAAGTCTCCTCTAAACTGCCATGAGCTCCTTAATAACGAAAAGAAGGAGACCTGAAGGGCGACCAATGTTATTTTAAATTGTCCTGGCTGTGCAACAATTGTCATAAGGATCTGGAGGGCAAATACATTTATTTGGTGTTCTGGACATTGTTTCTCAAAATATACATTCTAATTTTCAAAAGAAAATGTTAAAACTATTACGCATTCTAACCTTAATCTTTATCTTTATTTTCTAGTTAACCACTTTTCACAATGGAAGGCAGGAGAAGAAAGGTAGGAGAAAACACTTGAGCCCTATAGAAAGTTTAAATAGATACAGAGATGGATGGATGGATGGATGGATGGATGGATGGATGGAGTGATTGTGGTTTATATTTGTCCTCAGTTGCCATTATAGGTTTTTCTTCTGTGGTGTATTTTTGTAATACATTTTAACTTACGTTATCTACCCAAGAAAGCCAGTTTGGTATCATGATTAGTGCATGAGGTTAGAAACCGGGTGTTCTCATCCCACTTCAGGCACAAGCCAGCTAGATGACCTTGGGCCAGTCACATTCAACCCTAGAAAGTTAGCAATGCCAAAGCACTGCTGAAAACCCCTGCCAAGAAAACTGCAGGGATTTGTCCAGCCAGGCCCTAAGAATTAAACACAGACAAATGGAAGGAAAGCAAAGAGAGACACCTGGAGTCTCTATTGCATGTAGGGCAGCCATGTAAGTTGGATGAATCTGCAGATCTAGCTTAAGTCGTTATAAATATTGGTTTAATAGACCAAGTTACTAATCTCCAACTTGGATAAAGTTGTTTTTAGAAAAAAAAGATAGGTCTTTAATTGCTATCAGTAAGTTTGTGTTTTTTAAAATAGAATATTTTGTCAATATTTCAGGAAGAAAAACTGAAATGTCCACACCTCAAAAACAAATTTGAAGAGCTGAGACGTCTGGAAGTATGTAATGTATAATTGCAGACAATATACTACAATAACAATGAAAATACAGTGCACTCAGAAATATTAAGACTTCCGCTTTTGTCAATTTTGTTACGCAGCAGCCTAATTCTACATTTGTTGAAATTCATGTTTTTCTTATTAATCTACACTCAGTACCCCATAATGACAAAGTAAAAACAGAATTTTAGAAACGTCTATAAATTTATTAAAAAGAAAAACCTGAAATATCACATTGCAACAACATTTGAAATTTCGCTCCAGTGCCCCCATTTCTCTTTATCGTTGCTGATACGTTTCTACATCTTGATTGGAGTCCACCTATGGTTAATTAAATTTATTGGACATGATTTTTTAAGTTTTTTTAAACATCACCCTAAACCCAAATAATATTGCTTTACAAAAGAAATGGGATCTTTAATTGTGGTCAGTAGGGTTATCTTTTTAAAATAGAATATTTTGTCAATATTTCAGAAAGAATACATCAAACTGCCTCAGCTCCAAGAAACGAAGGAAGTGAGACATCTGAAAGTATGTAATGTATTATTGTAGTCAGTACACTAGAGTAACAATGAAAATACAGTGCATTCAGAAATAGTCAGGCCTCCTTCACTTTTGTCAATTTTGTTATGCGGCAGCCTGATTCTACAGTTGTTGAAATTCATAATTTTTGAATCTGAAATATCACATTGGTATAAGTATTCAGACCCTTCCTTCGCAACCACATTTGAAATTTAACTCCGGTGCCTCCCACTTCTCTTTATTGTTGCTGACATGTTTCTACACCCTGATTGGAGTCCACCCGGGGTTAATTAAATTGATTGCAGATGATTTGGAAAGGTAGAGGCTTCTCTATGAAAGGCCTCAGAACTGACAATGCATACTTGTAGCAGAGTAAAAGCCATGAAGACAAAGGAACTACCTGCAGAACTGAGAGAAAGGATTATTGCAAGGCACAGATCTGAGGAAGGCTACAATAAAATTTCTGCTGCAGTGAAGGTTCCTTAGAGCACAGTGGCCTACATAATTTACACATGGAAGAGGGTTGACGCAACCAGGACACTTCCAACAGCGGGTCGTCCCGACAAACTGAGCAGTTGGGGGAGAAGGGCCTTACTAAGAGAGGTGACCGAGAACCGGATGGTCATTCTGACTGAGCTCCAGAGTTGGGAGATGGGACAGAGTTCCAGAAGGACACCCATCACTGAAACCCTCCACCGATCTGGGTTTTATGGCAGAGTGGCTAGACAGAAGCCTCTTTTCAGTGCAAAACAAATGAAAGCCTCTCGGACTGTGAGGAACAAGATTGTCTGGTCTGATGAAACCAAAATTGAACTGTTTGGCCTCATTTCTAAACTTTATGTCTGGAAGAAATGAGTCACTGCTCATCACCTGCCCTACATCATTCCAACAGTGAAACTGTGGTAGTGGCAGCATCATAGAGTGGGGTATTTTTCAGCAACACGGACTATGAGACTGGTTAGGATTGAGGGAAAGTTGAATGGAGCAAAGTACAGCAATATCCTCAATGAAAACATTTAAAATAAGCAGTTTAAATGAAGAAATGTTTATAAACGTTCATAAAGATTATTAAGACAACATACAATAAACAAATAGCAAAAGTAATTTTAAATGGGGAATATGCGGAGAACTTGGTTAGAAAAGACGTTAGGGAAACACATAGACTTTAAGCCCGAACTTTTTTTATTAAGTATAATTTCAGAAAAATAATAACTCTTTCACGGAGGAGAAAACATCTGTAAAGGAGCAAAACTTATTTCTTTTTGTACTGCTGAATGCTCAAGGCTGAGGGATGGAGCCAAGATGGTGGACAGGCAGCAAAGGCTGTAAAGAGCTCCTCCAAAAGCAAAAGCTTTTTTTAATTTTATTTTTATTTTAACTTTTTAACTTTCTAACTTTTTAATCCCTTTTAACATTGCATTTTTAACCCACCTATTTTTAACCCTTTTAATCTATTTTTAAACCTGTTTTAAACCTTGTTTGACCTTTTTATAATAGTCAAAGACTTTTTATAAAGTATATATACCGGAGAGGCCAGTATATATTGGAAACAGAAGCCACCGGAGGAGGACGGAGGCATGGGTATTTGCACAGCACTGGAAAAATGAAAAAAACACCATTGGAGGAAGAAATCATTAAGAAAATACTGGACTGTGTGGAAATGGATAGATACAGAATATTATCAAACATGGAACCTATTTTATCAATGGCTGGAAACGGGACAGAGAGAAAGAACTTAATTGGTATTACTAAATATAATAAATTAATCTAGACAGCACATTGCTCATTAAGCACTAAGGAATTGTAATAACAGAAAATTAATAAAATATTATATAAAAAAGAAGCTTGTGAAATTTTGACCAGTAAAATTATAAAAGTCCAGTTTAGCCTAATACCAATGAAGAAGGAAAATAACATCTCTCCAAAGAAACCAGCATGGCTGCATAAAGAACGCTTTGATAAACTGAAAGACAAAAAGGACAAGTATAAAAAGTGGAAAGAGGGTCACATAACTAAGGCAGAATATCAGCATCTGCTCACCCTAGACGAGTTCAAATCACCAGGAGCAGATGTATTACAATCCCAAGGTTTTGAAGGAATTGGCAGACGTGATCTCAAAAACAGATCATGCCAGACAAATCTTACTGCATTCTTTCAGAAGGTGACAAAATTAGTGGACCAGAGGACTGCTGTGGATATAATTGACATGGATTTCTGTAAGGCATTTGATAAAGTAAACCACAACGTGCTACTTGATAAGATAGGAAAATGTGGGTTAGAGAGCATCACCACCAGATGAATTCAAAACTCGCTGGCTGTCCAACCGCACTCAGTATGTCATCTGAGTGGAACTTCATCTAGCTGGAGGGAAGTATGCAGTGGGAGGCCCCAAGACTCTGTTTCAGGCCCAGTACTCTTCAACATCTTCATCAATGATTTGGCTGAGGTGATAGATGGGGAACTGATCAAATTTGCAAATGACACCAAGCTGGCAAGAATAGCCAACACTCCAGAAGATAGGATTCAGATAAAGAACAATCTTGACAGACTTGAACATTGGGCGTTATTGAACAAAATGAAGTTCAGTGGTGAAAAAAGTAAGGTTCTACACTTAGGCAAGAAAAACCAAATGCTCGGGTACAGTTCACGTGGTATCTCGCTCAATAGTAGTAACTGTGAGAGGGATCTTGGAACCCTAGTGGACAATTACTTAAATAATTGTGTGCTGCAGCTGCCAAAAGAAGAAAACACAGTGTTAGGCTGCATTAATAGAGGGATAGAATCAAGATCACGTGAAGTGTAAAACCACTTTATAACTCCTTGGTAACACCACACTTGGAATACTGCATCCCGTTTTGATCAGCACGGAAATGTAAAAAAGATGTTGAGACTAGAAAGGGGCAGAGAAGAACCACGAAGATGATGAATGGACTGCTGGAATTGGTATGTCTCGTGTAATGAAAAGAAGGCCTAGGAGTCACATCCTAGCAGTGTTCAAATATCTCAGAGGTTGCCGCAAAGAAGAGGGAGTCAAGCTCTTCTCCAAAGCACCTGAGCCCTCCAAGGTCCCTTCCAGCTCTGTTATTCCGTTCCGTTCCGTTCCGTTCCGTTCTGTTCTAGAACCTCTTGCACAGCAGTCAGGACCTCAGTCCGGCCAAAGGTTTACTTTCCAACATGACAATGATCCTAACAAATAAAATAGGGTTTTTAATCCCTGTCAGTAAGTTTGTCTTTTTAAAATAGAGTATTTTTTCAATATTTCAGAAAGAATCGTTTCAACGTCCGGTTCTTCCAGACCGGACACAAGAATTGAGACGTCTGGAGGTATGTAATGTATAATTGTAGCCAGTATACTACATTAACAACAAAAACATAGTACACCCAGAACTATTCAGACCTCCTTCACTTTTGTCAATTTTGTTATGCGGCAGCCTGATTCTACAGTAGTTGAAATTCATTTTTTTCCTCATTAATTATACTCAGTACCCCACAATGACAATGTGAAAACAGAATCTTAGAAATCTCTGTAAATTTATTAAAAAGAAAAAACTGAAATATCAACATTGGAATAAGTATTCAGACCTTTTGTAGTAACACTTGAAATTTAACTCTGGTGCACCCCATTTCTCTTTATCATTGCTGACATGTTTCTACCCCTTGATTGGAGTCCACCTGTGGTTAATTAAATTGACTGGACATGATAGTTGATTAGAATGATAGTCATCACGGAAGCCCTTAGGCTTTATGCCAAAGTGGCTAATATTAGAATATTTTGTCAATATTTCAGAAAGAAAATCTACAGCTGCATGTGCTGCTTAAGTTGGATAAACCTCGACGTCTTGAGGTATGTAATGTGTAATTTTAGCCAGTATACTAAATTCACAATGAGAATATAGTGCGTTGAGAAATATTTAGATCTCTTTCACTTTTCTCAATTTTGTTATGTGGCAGCCTTATGCTACAGTTGTTGAAATTCGTTTTTTTCTTATTAATCTACACTCTGTACCTCATAATGAGAAAACAGAATTTTAGAAATTTCGAAAAAAACACGAAATATCATATTGGAATAAGTATTCAGACCCTTTGTAGCAACACTTGAAATTTAGCTCTTGTCTTTATTGTTATTCTTTATTCTCAGTATCCCACAATGAGAAAGTGAAAACAAAATTTTAGAAATGTCTGTAAATTCCATACATTTCATTCAGTCGTGTGAATTTCCAGGCAGGTGTGCAGAGTTTAGATGCCAGAGATATAAGTTGGCACCTAAATTTAAGAATAAATCCAGATAAAGTTGTTTTTGGAAAAAATAGGGCCTTTAATAGCTGTCAGTAAGTTGTCTTTTAAAATAGGGTATTTTGTTAATATTGCAGGAAGAAAGGCTACCGTGTTTTCCACAGAGACAAATTGAGGGATGTAATGAATATTTGTAACCAGTACATAAAATATTAACAATGAAAATCATAAACGCTGTAGAAGCCCAGTATCGTGGTGGGGAGAGTAGGGAGGGTGGGTGGGCTGATGGTTAAAGATATTACTTATTGTAATATATTAACTTGTACTTTATCTCTTTTTTAATCTCTTTTGACTTCTCCGGATTCTTCAAAAACAACAGCCTCTGGAAGATTTTGTGTAAGTCTTATCATAGTTGAAAATAACTTTTTGTGGAGTTGACAATTGCGATAGCTGCAGACTGATGTAAACTGTGAATGAAAGCATGGATGCCCATGGAAAGGAAAGGTCTTTGAATAGGAGATTTTCAGGGCTTCCTAGAATCATCTGTGATGTTTTGAACTGGGCCTTGAACACAATCAGCAACCAGGGAGGATCTTTGAACCTGGGCGGAGAAGGCAATTGTGCACAAGGGGTTAAAAACAAAAACATAGAAGTACTTGTATCATTTTTGGTCTCCTTTTGCTGTCTTAGAGTCTACTATTGGGTTTAGAAGACTATTCCTCCTGTGTCATTTTAAAGGGTTTAAAAAGTTTAAGGTGTGTGAGAGTTTATCTCAAGTTTCCTTTGCATTGTAGAAACTCAGGATATAAACAAATAAATAAAATTGAAATGTCACATCCACAACCTAATAAGCAGTTATCACCACTTAATAGAAAAATTAGCTGCTTGTCTTCTTTCATATTACTACATGCTAGCAACCCTGATTATTGCAGTAGTTAAATACCATTTCCCATAAACCAGAGCCTTAAAATAAATAAAATGCCACATGCGAACAGTTACTGCTCAATTTTATTGTATTACAAACATCCACAATTCTATAAAATAAACTTCTAAAAGAACAAAAAAGCTCTAGTATGCATAATAAGACTGTTACTATTGTTGTTTTTTGGACAGAAATCTATCAGTGTTACTACATATAAATTCCATCTTATTGAATATTTAGATAAAATTTCAATGGATGTTTTAGGACAGTGTAACTTAATATTATTAGCTAAATGTTACATATAACACTCTTCAGTTATTGATCAAGCTTTGAAAGTAATATCCCCCTCCCACACCAAAAATTAAAAGACTGAAAGAAAGCCACCATGGGTTTGTGAAAAACAGATCATGCCAGCAAATCTTATTGCATTCTTTGACCAAGTGACAAAATTAGTGGACCAGAGGAATGCTGTGGATATAATTTACTTGGACTTCAGTAAGGCATTTGATAAAGTAGATCATAACCTACTACCGGTACTTGATAAGATAGAAAAATGTGGGTTAGACAGCATCACCACCAGATGGATTCGTAGCTGGCTGACCGGCCGTACTCAGTTTGTGGTCCTCAATGGAACGGCATCTACATGGGGCAAAGTGTGTAGTGGGGTGCCCCAGGGCTCTGTTCTAGGCCCAGTGCTCTTCAACATCTTCATCAACAATTTGGACGAGGGGATAGATGGTCCAGATTCACATGTAACCTTTTGATTTTTCTAGAGAGAAACCACAAAGGAAGAACAGCTTGCCAGTGATACACAGGAACCAGGTGGGGTCATCAAGCAGAGATTTCAACAGAGGCTTCATGAGTCCCTGGCAAAGAACTGTGGATGGTACAACAGCAGAAAACAGGCAAGAACCTCTTGAGAAGTTGAAGCATCATCACGACAGACATGAACTAAACAAACAATGGCTTAAAGCCTGTCTGGACAGTCTCAAAACCAAAACGACAAAAGAATCCAGGCGAAAGGTATTGCAGTGGCTGCAAAAATGTCGCAAAAGCCTTAATGAAAAGTCCTACCAAGCAGGACCCAGTATTTCCCTTAGAACATGGCTTGTGAATTCCTGGATCACCTTTGAGAAGGAACATCCTGAAGAATTCATGGGGGATGTGGCTAGTTGGCTGGAGATATCCCTAAAACATATGGAACTGAGAGGACCAAAAACTCGTGCTTTGACACCGGAGGAATGGCTTGAAGCATCTATTCAAGCCATTCAAAATCTATTGACTACTGAAGCAAAGTTGCAACGTACCCTAAGATGGCATGGGAAAATCATTTAAGAAATCAACATTCTGAAGGATGCGTGGAGAATATAATGGATTCCAGGATCTTTAGTAAGCTTTTTTCTCTTTCTTTTCCAAAGGAACCAAAAACAAAATTGCTTTGCTTCTAGTTCTGGGTAGCAGGTTTTCTTCAAGGGGGAACTGGAAAGGAAGAGGGCACAGCATATGTTTGCATGCAGTGAATTCCGGGGAAGAAAGGTGTCCCTGCAGTGACGTTGCTCATCTCCATTTGTTAAGCCAAAGAGCCGGTGTTTCCTGGAGGTGTTTCCGTGCTCATGGTGCAGCACAGAGTGTATGCTGATACCCAGAGAGTAACTTTCCTGCAAGCTTAATGCAGTAACTATTCATATACCTGCATTTACCTGCTTTCAGACTGCTAGGTTGGCAAGAGGAGCTGGGACAGGCGATGGCAGCTCACTCTGTTTCACAGCCCTCATTCTCAGACTGCTAAGCTAGAGACCGCCTTAGCACTGAGGCACCGAGTCCCTTTCAGGGGGAAAAAATCTATTTAATCATAAACCAGAAATTAGGTAAGATAAAAAAAATGAAAAACATAGGCCAGAGAGGAAGCAGGTGAAACTCCAAACCAAAAAGCTACAAAAGGAGGGAGGAGTGTTGGAATGAAAAGGAAGAAGACTGTGAGGACAAAAGGTTTTTAATGAAGTGAGCTGCAGCTCATGAAAGCTGATGCCTTTTAATACAAAATGTTAGTCAGAAAAGCTGCTACAGACTCCTTCCTGATTTGTTACCAAGAGTCCAATAGGAATTCTGAATATAAATGGTTCAAGCCCTCCCATAGATTGGAAAAGACCCCTTGGTGAAACCTTCAAAATCATTGCCCGTAGGTGCAGACTAGGAACATGGGGCCCACCCTTTCTTCTTAATGATGGTCCAAGCATCCTTCGCCTTGGTTGCCTGGAGCTATTAGGGGTTGAACTAAAAACATAGGGAAGGCTATATGGGCCTCATCCTTGGTGCAGAGAATGCTCAAAACGAGGAACAAGAGCCTCCCTGATATATTCCTCAGAGGTCTCGGGGTTCAATGCTAGTCTTTCTCTTTTGAGCCCTCAACTCAAGAGCCCAATCAGGACTGGAGTCCCTATATTTAAGGAGAGCAGTGCTTCTTTTTCCTAGACTGCAGGAATAATGGAAACACCACCTTCAGATGGCATCGTTTGCCTACCATGAAGCATTATCCCTCAGGAAATAGGCCCCGTGAGGGACATGGTGAACCTCTCTCCCTGCAGGAGATTCAATGAGGTAGCTCCACAGCAGATAATGGAGAGCAGCCATTTTCCATCGGGATTTTAAAAGAGATTACTAGGAGTTTCATGAACGATCCTAAAAAATACATATTTTTTTAATTTAGCGCACCATGTAATATCTACTGCAGATACAATATTTTTATGCAAGAATTCCATGAGATTTGAAAATTATTTCAAGAGTACTTCATGGTAAAAAGTTGGGAAAAGGCTGATTTATAGAGAAGGCGGACAGAAATGCAACTACTATTGCTATGAATGTAATATATGTGCCTGGAAACCTATTCACTTATTGTTTTCTTTTTAGAAAAAAAAGGCTCTTTAATAGCTGTCAGTAAGTCGTCTTTTAAAATAGGGTATTTTGTTAATATTGCAGGAGGAAAAAACCCATTTCCCATGTCTCCCACAGAGACAGGTTGAGATATGTAATGAATATTTGTAATCAGTACACAAAATATTAGCAATAAAAATCATAAACGCTGTAGATGGTTAAAGATACTGCTTATTGTAATATATTCACTTGTACTTTACCTCTTTTTAAATCTATTTTGACTTCTCCAGATTCTTCAGAAAGAACATCCTTGTAAGAATTTTATCAAAGTCTTATCATAGTTGAAAATAACTTTTTGTAGAGTATTTTCGTAGTGGAAATATGCATTGACATTTATTACTTTATCTTCTAGGATTCCGAATTTGGTGTTCCGAACTAAGGCCCGTAGAGAGGAACACCACTGGGGTATGTAATATGTTGTTGTATAAATGTATAAGTGATGATAGGATTTTAGCCTTGCAACTCAATCTCCATTCTTCCACATGCTAACTTTGTCACGTCATTGGTGTCCCAGATTGGTGTCCTAAGTGGATTTCTACAACATGTTTCTACATAGAGCTGCCCTTGAAGAGTGTTCAGAAGCTTCAGCTGATGCAAAATGCAGTGATACAGGCAATCATGGGTGTCTGTCATACAGCACATGCAAACTCTCTGCTCTGCAAGGTGCATTGGTTGCCAGTATGCTTCCAGCTTCAATGCAAGGTGCTGGACCTCATGGTTTGGGATTGAGTTACTTATATAGGACTGTTTCTCCCTATATTATACATCTGACAGGAGATGAATGCTCCTGTCCCATCAGGGAGTGTCATCTGAAGAGAGTCTTTTTTGTTGTGGCCCCTGTCCTCTGGAACATCATTCCCCACGGAGATCAGACTAATTGGACTGACTTTTTTTGTAAAACTTTGAAGACTTGGTTTTATCAGTGATTTTTATTCTGTTTTTAAGTATCATTAGCTGCCAGATTCATATAGGCTTGAGATGAAACCCATGTGCATTAGTATCTTATTTTCAAGATGAAAAGCTGGAAAGTAACCATTCTGAAATTAAGATATTGTATTCATCGTCACATTAATTATGGATACAATTAAATAATCAAATCAAATATTTACCTAGGCATTTACTTGGAAGTTTTCATCACAGAGATATCAAAGTTATAACCTCCCAGGATGGCAGAACAGTCTGCTAATCTCCGATGACAACTTCATGTCAGTTGTTTGACCTTGAAAACATCTATCTCTAATCACATACTGGCAATACATCAAGCTACAAAGTGAAAAAGAATGCAGACAAATGGGATAGTTGGTGGGAAAGACTGATGTCCTTTGGACCTGTTGATTTCTCAAAGGCACAAAGGAAATCCCAGACACAATAGGGATTGGAAAATGGTAATACTCACATAACTTTTTTTTAAATAGAAAATAACATAAATTGCCATACTATTTTACTCTCTTTATTTTTAAGATTGTCTAAAATGTTCTTGAAGAATAGAAACCATGGGTGATTACAGCTCAAGATTTTTAAAGGAAGCATGTCCAGCTGCCCAGAAAGGGGGGAGACATAAACGTGGGTTGATAGAAAATCTCCAGGGTGGACTTCAGGAATGAATTAGCAAAGCACCTCAATTCCCATTTTGTCAATGTGTAAATTAGTATTTTATTTTACACATCTGCCTATAATATGTTCCAAGGGTTACAAATGTGCCCAGTGGCTCAGAATGTATACTCATTTACTAGTTTTGCGTCTCAGAATAGAATCCAACAGATCAGCAGTGCTGAACATCATGCTTGCCTCAGAACGTAACAAATGAACAGTTTACCTCTTTCCTTTCAAAGCTTTCCACAGCGTAATTCAATATGTATCTCTTCTTCTTTTCTTTTGTAAAGTGGGCGAAAGGATTGCTGAAGCGAGAGGCTTACTAAAGATCCTGGAATCCATTATATTCTCCACACATCCTTCAGAATGTTTTTTTTTTTCTTTAATGACTTCTCAGGCCATCTGAGGTTACTTTGAGACTTTGCTTCAGAATTCAATAGATTTTGAATGGCTTGAATAGATTCTTCAAGCCATTCTTCTGCTGTCAAAGCACATGTTTTTGCCATCTTACTTCCATATGATTGATGGATATCTCCAGCCAATGAGCCACATTACCCAGGAATGCTTCAGGATGTTCCTTCTCAAACTTCATCCAGGAATTTACAAGCTATGTTCTCAGGGACATACTAGGTCCTGGTTGGTACGACTTTTCATTAAGGCTTTTAACAGATTTTTGTAGCCACTGCATACATTTTGCCTGGATTCTTTTCTCTTTTTGGTTTTGAGACTCTCTAAAAACGCTTTAAGCCATTTTTTATTTAGTTCATGTCTGTCCCTATGATGCTTCATCTTTTCAAGAGGTTCGCCTGTGTTTTCTGCTGTTGTATTATCTACACTTGTTTGCCGGGGACTCATGAAGCCTCTACTGCTAGATGACCCCCACCTGGTTCCTGTGTATCACTGGCCAGCAGCTGTTCTTCCTTAGTAATTTCTCTCTAGAAAAACCACTTCCAGAAGACTTACTTCTAGATTTGTATATGTAGGATTAAATATATAATAAATATGTATATATATGTATATATATATTAAATATATAATTCATAAATTTTCAGTCTTTTAGTTTTTGGTGTGGGAGGAGGATATTACTTTGAAAACGTGATCAATAACTGAAGAGTGTTACATGTAACATATAGCTAATAATATTAAGTTACATTGTCCTAAAAAATCCATTAAAAAGGCCTGGAAAAGGCCTCTGGAGCCTGGATCATGTAATCATGGATTTGTCTAGAAGTAGGTTCCTAGGCTAATCTTCTCCCAGATAAACAGTTGTGAAACATGACCTGAAAAGCTAATTCTTATTTATAGCAAGGCCACATTAACAGACTCTTACAAATCCGAAAGCACAAAATTCTCACCAAAGATTTCTACAGCTTTTAAAGTTAAGCAGGATCCTTTCTGACTTTCTTTCTCTGCCTGTTATAAAGCTGAGCATTCCCCTCCCTCTTACTTAATCACTTGTAGCCAGCATCTCTTCCCTCATCCCCAAAGTCATTTCCACATATCATTACAGTTTGTTAGTAGAATGCAGGTGTGGGAAGAATCCAGAGGAAAACATATTTTGGGAAATATTAAAAAGGCAGAATATATTTCCCCAAAGGATCTTAAAGGCAGAAACCAACTTCCCCAAGTCTCTCTGCCCCAAACAGAAACCAGGTCTGCAGAAATGCAGATGTGATAATCTTGTCAGAAAGATTGGAGCCAGAAAGCTTGGATTAGAAAGACAGAGATCCCTAGAATCAACAATCCCACAGCCCCAGGGAAGCAGGATATGACCTTTGGGAGGTAATAGGATTAATCCACCGCCATCAAAATACCAGAAAGGCACACTCAGATTCAGATCAAAGTTCATGCCCCAGGAACACCTCCAAACAGAAGTTCAAGAAGGTATAAAAGCCCACCACTTCCTGCTACAGGTGCTCAGTTTTCCCAGACCCATCTTTCTAATCTGGCTCTCCTTTTCAATAAACTACAACCTTCTTTCTAAAGCAGTCTCCATTTTGATTATTCCCAGCTTGGACTGGACCCTGATGAAGATTTTTCTTTCAATATGGGAATGCTTGTTATATAACTGAATTTCATCAAAGTATTTTAAAAAACGTCAAATGGTGTGATAATGAAATGGGAAAAGTCTCACAATTGTACTCAAATAATTTTTAATGTTCCTCAAAGAACGTGACAGATTGAGAACAATCATTGCTCATCTAGTCTTCAATATATATTCATTAATACAGGCAGATAAAATGGATAAATCATGATTTTGTGATGCATAATTTATATCAGCTCTTAGATAAAACTCTTTTAAAAACTCGAGGTTCCAGAAAAAATATCCTTTCTCAATAGAGAGTGGTGCATAAATAAAATTCAGTCGAAAAATATCTGATATCTGTGGAGATCCAGGTCAGGGTTACATCAAAGGTGCTTTTTCAAAAGGCAGCTGGACTTTCTTGTTTTTTCCTTGAACACGTTTCGCTTCTCATCCAAGATGCTTCTTCAGTTGAACCGAACCGAAGAAGCTTCTGGATGAGAAGTGAAACATTTTCAAGGAAGAAACAAGGAAGTCCAGTTGCCTTTGGAAAAAAGCACCTGTGGGAGAAAAATATCTGATGTTTAGCGATTTGGATTTGACAAACTATGGCATTTTGCATAAGAACAGATAGATGGGAGCTGCCCTGTAGTTCTGTCATTAAAGTTTCAGAACACCCCCCCCCAATAATCTCCCCCCTTAATAGGATAGGGACCGAGTATCCTAGGAGGCCAAACGGCCGCTGCCTCAGGCCGGAAAGCCACGAGAGAGAAAGGGGTGTGTGTGTCTGTCTGAGGCAAGTTAGCTGGGAGGTTTGAACCAGCGACTTGATCTTCCTGCAGAGAGCTCAGACGATCGGCCGACAGTCGCCCCATCCCCACCACACCGGCCCGCCTTCCTTCGAGGTGCAGACGAGACAGGCCGCTTCTACTCAGCTGTGGCTGGCGGGCCATGGAGTAACCCCCGACCCCTTCCCGCCCTGCATTTAGCCCCGCACTTTGCAGAAAAAAGGCGAAGGCGAGGCAGCTGCAAGGAAGAAGCCGGGAGAAAGCTGCCCTCTGCTCCGAGCGAGGATTGGTCTCCCGGAACGGGGCGCTTTCGGCAGCCTGAGCCTCCGCCAGGAGGAGCCGGGGAGGAGGCGCCTGATCGGGCGGTTCCTGGGGCTGGAGGAGGGTTTGCGCTTGGGCTGCGGAGGGGGAGGCGGGGCGGAGCAGCGCCCGAGGGCGAGAGCCGGAGCGGAGCGTGGAGAGGAAAGGTTGGGTTGGAGCCCATCCTGCGTCCCGCTGCCGGCGATACCTTCGCCCGTCCGCGCGTCACTTCTTCCCTTCAGCCGCCCCGATCGCCGGCAGGATGGGCGGGTCGAGCTCCGGTTTGCTGGACGAGAGCAAGCGCACCTACATCCGAGGTACGGCGCCCTGCGTCCCTTCGCTCGGCGCGCGTTGCCCGGACGGACCCAGCTGCCAAAGTGGCGGGAGAAGGAGCTGTGCCGAGCGGTCGGGAAAGGGGCGAGCGCGGTTGAGGGGCGCCTGTTTTGGCCCGCGAGGGGAGACGCGCGGGAAAGCGTCGTGAAGCGCTCGCTCCGTGCGTGGCAAGCGGGCCTTGTGCCGCTGGGCGCTGACATCGGTCGCCTGCAAACCGGCGAAGCACTTTCGTTGCCGCCCTCGGAGAAGAACGCGTGTTTTGCCCAGGAGCCCCGACGGTCACCCGGAGATCTCAGAGATCCCCTGTCAGTCAGCTAAACGGCTCTCGCCCCTCGCGGCCTTATGCAACGGGCCCGGAAACTGGGAGGCAAGAGAATGGGAAGTGTGCTACGTCAGGGGGTCAGAGAGCCCTCGCTCGTCATATTCTCCCTAGTCTGAAGGAACAAGTAGCTTGCGGTTTCCTGAGAAAACGAAGGGGCTGTCAGTCATTTTTATAATAAAGTTCCCAAACTTTTCAAGTGATATTTTAAAAACTTTTGTGTCGATTTCAAATCTACAGGAGGCTTTCGCTGATTGCTGAGTTAGATGAATTTGCACCTTCTGTTAATCATCTGTAAAGGTATCCCACAGGTTCTTAACACGATAAACATAAAAACATTGGAGAAGCAAAAAAAGGGGGGGGAAGAAAGATCTTAAGTGGCTCTGAAAATCACCAGAGCCCTCAGATATGCTCTTAATTAGTCAAAGAGTTTGAATACAGTGATAAGTTTAGGGGGGGAAAATCAGGAGTGGCAGAAATGCCATTTCTTCGAGATTATGCATCCCGTGACTTTATTGAGACTGAGCAAGTATATGCAGCCATTAGACTTAGTATTAGGTTTTTTTGTGGTTCATATTGTTCTATTGGGAACTGAACTTATAGTCACTGTGCTTTATACAATTGAACTTGTACGTCACTGTGCTTTATACATCATCTCTATACAATGCACTAATAAAATATAGCTTTTGATATATTCCGGGAATTCAAATAAGGACAGTGCATACTACTGTAAATGATTCTGTGAGATAATCGTGTCAGAGTTGGAGCCTCTGTTATTAAAATACAGGTGAACTGAATGAATCCCACTGAGAGATTGATTTGCTGAAACTCAGATCATTTTAAAGAAGTGACATTCTCATAAATTATGTCAGGTCCATAAAGAAGTTAGAGGGATAAGCTTAACAAAATAAATTCTGCTACGAAGTACATTCCAACAGAGCAAACTCAATAAAGGCATCTGAAACTGTTATTGCACAATTAATTCTAGATCAGTGGTTCTCAACCTTTCTCAGGTTGAGACCCCACTTGCCCCGCCCATGCAGGCTGCGACCCCGACCTGGGTGTGTGCGCGCATGCGCGCGCGCTCAAAATTTTTTAAAAAAAAAATTAAAAAAAAACAAAAAACCAAAATGGCGGCCGCGACGGGCGGATCCGTGCATGCGCGGATCGGCCCATTGCACGTGCCACACATGCGCGCATCGGCCCGTCGCGGGCCGCCATTTTGTTTTTTTTAATTTTTTTTAAAAAATAAAAAAAATCCAAAAAACAAAATGGCGGCCGTGACGGGCGGATCTGCGCATACACGGATTGGCCCGTCGCACGTGCCACGCATGTGCGCGTCCGCCCGTCGCGGGCCGCCATTTTGGGTTTTTTTAATTTTTTTTTAAAACAAATTAAAAAAAATCCAAAAAAAAACCAAAATGGCGGCCGCCACGGGCGGATCTGTGCCTGCGCAGATCGGCCCATCGCACGCACCGCGCATGCGCGGATCCGCCCGTTGCGGTCCGCCATTTTGTTTTTTTATTTTATTTTTTTAATTTTTTTTCCCGGTGCGACGGGCGGATCTGAGCGTGCGCGTTTCGCGCGCGCTAAAAAAAATGAAAAAAATTTTTAAAAAAATTAAAAAAAACAACAAAAAAATGGCGGCCGCGACGGGCAGATCCGTGCATGCGCGGATCGGCCCATTGCACGTGCCACACATGCGCGCATCCGCCCGTCACGGGCCGTCATTTTGGTTTTTTTTATTTTTTTTTAAAAAAATCCAAAAAATCCAAAACACAAAATGGCGGCCGCGACGGGCGGATCTGCGCATGCACGGATCGGCCCGTCGCACGTGCCACGCACGTGCGCGTCCGCTTGTCGCGGGCCGCCATTTTGGGTTTTTTTAATTTTTTTTTAAAACAAATTAAAAAAAATCCAAAAAAAAAACAAAATGGCGGCCGCCACGGGCGGATCTGTGCCTGCGCAGATCGGCCCGTCGCACGCACCGCGCATGCGCAGATCCGCCCGTTGCGGTTCGCCATTTTGTTTTTTTATTTTATTTTTTTAATTTTTTTTCCCGGTGCGACGGGCGGATCTGAGCGTGCGCGTTGCGCGCACGCTAAAAAAAATGAAAAAAAAAATGAAAAAAAAATTAAAAAACAAAAAAAAACAAAATGGCGGCCGCGACGGGCGGATCCGTGCATGCGCGGATCGGCCCATTGCATGTGCCACACATGCGCGCATCCGCCCGTCGCGGGCCGCCATTTTGTTTTTTTTTATTTTTTTTTAAAAAAATAAAAAAAATCCAAAAAACAAAATGGCGGCTGTGACGGGCGGATCTGCGCATACAAGGATTGGCCCGTCGCACGTGCCACGCATGTGCGTGTCCGCCTGTCGCGGGCCGCCATTTTGGGTTTTTTAAATTTTTTTTTAAAACAAATTAAAAAAAATCCAAAAAAAAACCAAAATGGCGGCCGCCACGGGCGGGTCTGTGCCTGCGCGGATCGGCCCGTCGCACGCACCGCGCATGCGCGGATCCGCCTGTCGCGGTCCGCCATTTTGTTTTTTTTTATTTTATTTTTTTTATTTTTTTTCCGGTGCGACGGGCGGATCTGAGCGTGCGCGTTTCGCGCGCGCTAAAAAAAATGAAAAAAAATTTAAAAAAAATTTAAAAAAAACAACAAAAAAATGGCGGCCGCGACGGGCAGATCCGTGCATGCGCGGATCGGCCCATTGCACGTGCCACACATGCGCGCATCCGCCCGTCACGGGCCGTCATTTTGGTTTTTTTTATTTTTTTTTAAAAAAATCCAAAAAATCCAAAACACAAAATGGCGGCCGCGACGGGCGGATCTGCGCATGCACGGATCGGCCTGTCGCACGTGCCACGCACGTGCGCGTCCGCCCGTCGCGGGCCGCCATTTTGGTTTTTTTTATTTTTTTTTTTAAAAAAATTTTAAAAATCCAAAAAAAAACAAAATGGCGGCCGCGACGGGCGGATCTGTTCCTGCGCGTCGCACGCACCGCGCATGGACTTTCTTGTTTTTTCCTTGAACACGTTTCGCTTCTCATCCAAGATGCTTCTTCAGTTGAACTGAACCGAAGAAGCTTCTGGATGAGAAGTGAAACATTTTCAAGGAAGAAACAAGAAAGTCCAGTTGCCTTTGGAAAAAAGCACCTGTGGGAGAAAAATATCTGATGTTTAGCGATTTGGATTTGACAAACTATGGCATTTTGCATAAGAACAGATAGATGGGAGCTGCCCTGTAGTTCTGTCATTAAAGTTTCAGAACCCCCCCCCCAATAATCTCCCCCCTTAATAGGATAGGGACCGAGTATCCTAGGAGGCCAAATGGCCGCTGCCTCAGGCCGGAAAGCCACGAGAGAGAGGGGGGTGTCTTTCTGAGGCAAGTTAGCTGGGAGGTTTGAACCAGCGACTTGATCTTCTTGCAGAGAGCTCAGACGATCGGCCGACAGTCGCCCCATCCCCACCACACCGGCCCGCTTTCCTTCGAGGTGCAGATGAGACAGGCCGCTTCTACTCACCTGTGGCTGGCGGGCCATGGAGTAACCCCCGACCCCTTCCCGCCCTGCATTTAGCCCCGCACGTTGCAGAAAAAAGGCGAAGGCGAGGCAGCTGCAAGGAAGAAGCCGGGAGAAAGCTGCCCTCTGCTCCGAGCGAGGATTGGTCTCCCGGAGCGGGGCGCTTTCGGCAGCCTGAGCCTCCGCCAGGAGGAGCCGGGGAGGAGGCGCCTGATCGGGCGGTTCCTGGGGCTGGAGGAGGGTTTGCGCTTGGGCTGCGGAGGGGGAGGCGGGGCGGAGCAGCGCCCGAGGGCGAGAGCCGGAGCGGAGCGTGGAGAGGAAAGGTTGGGTTGGAGCCCATCCTGCGTCCCGCTGCCGGCGATACCTTCGCCCGTCCGCGCGTCACTTCTTCCCTTCAGCCGCCCCGATCGCCGGCAGGATGGGCGGGTCGAGCTCCGGTTTGCTGGACGAGAGCAAGCGCACCTACATCCGAGGTACGGCGCCCGGCGTCCCTTCGCTCGGCGCGCGTTGCCCGGACGGACCCAGCTGCCAAAGTGGCGGGAGAAGGAGCTGTGCCGTCTCTAGGGTCTGAGACATGGCTAAAAGAAAAATAGAATCATCATCATCATCATCATCATCATCATCATCATTTTGATCCTACCTTTTCATGTATAACTCAAGATGGCAAACATACCCAATATTCTTTCTTCTTATTTTTCCCACAACAACCCTTGAGGTGAGAAAGACCACCCCAAAATCACCAGCATTTTCATAATTTTAATAAGCCCTGTAGATTGGATAAGCACAAGCATAGTCTTGCTAGAGCAGGATAAGATCCATTCTAATGCGACGTTTTGTTTCTTAGAGTGGTTAATGAAACACCTCTAGGGTGCTCTCAAGTAGGAGACGGAGAATTTACATTTACCCCACTACGGTTCACCTAAAATTGGTATTTGGAATCAAACTGCTCCCAACGCAGAGATAAATTGGGTCTTCCAACTTTCTAGTTTTTAGCTAACATTCCATGAATCTATCCAATCCCTTTTAAAGGCATTCAAGTTAGTGGCCATCTAACTTGTTTTGTGATAATCAATTCCACAGAATTGATTACACACGGTGAGAAGTACTTTCTTTTTCTTGATCTCTTCAAATTTCTCCTGTCTATTTCTACTCTATATATGATTTTATCCATTTTGATAAGGTTATTTCTCAACTGATTTTTTACTGCATTCTGTATGTAACAAACTACATCCCTCATACTATTCCCAGTTCCACTATGCATTTTTATTTCTCAAACTTTAACACAGAAGCTACTTTGTGGAGAGAATAGAATGACAGAATAAGAGAGTTGGAAGGGACCTTGGAGGTCTTTTAGTCCAACCCTCTGCTCAAGCAGGAAACCCTCTAGCATTTGAGAAAAATTGTTGTCCAATCTCCAGTTGACCCCCTCTTCTTTGTAGCAGCCTCTTAGATCCTGGAACACTAACACTAATATCGTGTCACCTCCAGTCCTTCTTCTCTTTAAACTACTAAAGCCTTCTCACTGAGGAACAGGCACAATTGGCACAGCAGATGGAGATGCGCAAAAGCCCTTTTCACCATAAATCACAACTGCCTCTTCTCCGAGCAAGAACTGCGAGTCCAATATTATTGGATTCCAGATGATTTGTTGAAAAAAATTAGTAGGTTTAATCATGATTTATGAAGTCATAATGATTACACCCATTTACACTGAGAGGTTGATAAATTGATATAACCTGATTTGACTTCTCTTAGTTGATTCAAAAGGGATGACCATTCATCATTTCAACTTCAGTTTCAACTTCTGTTTTTTTCTTTCCTTCAATCATGTCCAATTCTCACAGACTTCCTAGACAAGTCCTATAGCTTTTTTGCTAGGTTTTCAGAAGTGGCTTGCCATTGCCTCTTCCTAGGGCTGAGAGAAAATGACTGGCCAAAGGTCATCCAGCTGCTTCACGCCCAAGATGGGACCAGCACTCACGCTCTCCCAGTTTCTAACAAAAGCCTTCAATACTACATCAAATTGGCTCTTCTACTTCTATTACAGCACTTAATTTCTTTGATTCTTTCTTTGCTATTATAAGACAGACCAAATGAATTATTTTCTATTTTTCGTTTAAAACACTTTTTGGGATAAATAATTCTGCAGCAGATCATTTTCTTTGGAAGCAACTCAAATCGTATTACAAATGTTTAGAACACTCTATATCTTGATTCCAAATGAAGACCTTCTGTATCTCTACCCTTGAACTTTAGAGGGAATTTTATCAACCCTCTGAAAAGTCTGTTTTTTGCAAATATCACTTATATAAATATAGACTCTAATTGAAACAAGCATACATAAAACTGTGATTCACATATAGATAATATGCAGGCTCTGAAGAGCATAGATAATGTTGCAATTTTATTGCACTATTAATACAATAAATTCCTGCAATGGTGGCAAATATCTGTCAACCAATGTTCAATGAAACGAATACTATCGTATTAAATCTCATCATTTAACTACACTTTGAATTTTACACTTTTCAATGTGGGAATATTGCCGGAATGGGGCAGTGGCTCAGCGGTTCAGACGCTAGGCTTGTCAACGGGAAAGCCAGCAACGCGGCTTCGAGACCCGAGCGCCTCGTCCTATCCTCACCGCAGTTCCAAAGCGGGCAAATCCTTTCCCTCCTTTCACCTGCCGCCGACTAAAAACACCGGCCGCTTCGCTCCGAAAAAGACGGGTGGCCGCAAGCAGCCCACTTGCGCTGGCCCTTAGCCAAAGGCGGCGAGCCCCCAACGCAACCCTTCGCACTGAAGGTTCGAGACCCCAAAAGCGGCTGAGCGCATCCGCGCCCCGGCAAGAGTCCCGCGGGCGACCGTCGCCTTCGTCCCGCTCGCCCTGGCCGGGGCTGCGCCGGGGACGGAGCGATTCCGACCCCCTTGGGCCCCGGGGAGGCGAAGGCAGCCGGAGCAACGGCCAGCACGGCAGTCAGGATACCCGCGGCCGCTGACACCGCGCCTGGCCCTCCCCGACGGCGGCCGACGGACCGTCTCTCTCTCTCTCTCTCTCTCTCTCTCTCTCTCTCTCTCTCTCTCTCTCTCCCTCCCTCCCTCTCTCTCCCTCTCCCCCTCCCTCCCTCCCTCCCTCCCTCTCTCCTCCCCCCTCCCTCCCTCCCTCTCTCCCCCTCCCCCTCCCTCCCTCCCTCCCTCCCTCTCTCTCTCCCCCTCCCTCCCTCCCTCCCTCTCTCTCCCTCCCTCCCTCTCTCTCTCCCCCTCCCACGCCCCCTCCCTCCCTCCCTCTCTCCCTCTCTCTCTCTCTCCCTCCCTCCCTCTCTCTCTCTCCCCCTCTCCCCCTCCCTTCCTCTCTCTCTCTCCCTCTCCCCCTCCCTTCCTCCCTCCGTCTCTCTCTCTCTCTCTCTCTCTCTCTCTCTCTCTCTCTCTCTCTCTCGCCGTCCGGAAAGGAGCGGCCAGGCAAGGCGGCCTCCAACCAGACGGGGAGGGGGTGCCTGGAAAGGGGGGCGCCCCAAGAAGGCCTTCTTTGTCCGCGGGGCCGAGACTTTCAGCCCCGAAGGGGGACCGGGCGACGGAGGCCTGGTCGGTCGGGGGAGCCTCCCTTTCCAGCCGCCTTCCGCGCCGCTCAAGAGCGGAGCCAGAGCCCCGCCGCCCCCGTCCCCTTCCTACTCACCGGCCCCGTTTCTGGCGAGGTCTCGCAAGCCGGCTCCCGCCGGCGCCCCTGCTTCTCCCGCCCGTCCTGCTCCTCGTCCCCGCCCCCGCCGCACGGGATACGCTGTCCGCCGAGGGGGCGGGGAGGGGCGTGGAAGTTCCGCGGAAGCTCCGCCTATTGGCCACGCCCCTCTCGGCTTCATTGTCGCCGGGATCTGATCCGGGCTGCCGTTGTAGCTGCGCAGTTGCGTTCCCCGAATTAGGACTTCGACCCTCCTTTGCCTCCCTCCTGTGGCCTGTAGGTCTCCTTCTGCTTCTTGCACAATCAGCTGCTCCTTCCCTTACAGCCTCCTCAGCTGTGATTCCTCTTGCTACGACTTCTCACTTGGCTGGTCCTCCCATAACTGATACTTCTAAATCCTTTAGGTTTTACTGTCCCTTCCTACCTATCTATCTATCTATCTATCTATCTGTCTGTCTGTCTGTCTGTCTGTCTGTCTGTCTGTCTATCTGTCTATCTATCTATCTATCTATCTATCTATCTATCTATCTATCTATCTATCTATCTATCTATCTATCTATCTATCTATCTATCTATCTATCTATCTATCTATCTATCTATCTATCTATCTATCTATCTATCTATCTATCTATCTATCTATCTATTGCATTTGGTGCCTTCAAGTCAGTCTGCGCTCCTGGCAATCGCCTGGACTAGTCCCTGCAGCTTTTTAATAAGATTTTGGACATGGTTTGCCATTTGTAAACTCTTTTCTCACCCAAATTCAGGGAACAGAGCTTCCGTTCCACACCAGTGAGGGTGCCTGATTTTGGAGGCAGCAGCCCCATGTAGTAGTCTGAACAGGAAATGACCAGGGCTTAGATGACCTTGAGGAGAGAGCAAGGGGCCTAATTGATGCACAACACAAAGTTGGACTGTATGACCTTTGAGGTTTCCTCCAGCCCTGGGATTCTCTGAGACTGTTCCCAAAAAACTGGGAGGAGCTGCTGGTCTCCCCCCACCCCCATGAGGCGGTAAAACTAAACTCCCCACCCTGTTTTCTAATCTCTCTCCCTTTGTAAATCCCATTTACCTGCCTGCCTGCCTGCCTGCCTGCCTGGAAAGAGGGAGAGAACCCCTTTAAGTCACCTGCCTTGACTCCAGACTGAAGAAGAAAGAAAATCTCTCTGCGTCATTCAGGGCCCAAAGCAGCAAAGGCACAAAAGTGCAGCAACCGACCATGGCAGAAGAAAGTTTGTGAGGCAGCCAAGAGCTTCCCAAACATCTCCCAAAATTAGCCAAGTAGAATAGAGGCAGATATCCCATTGAGTACAAGCCTTGAAAAGGCTCCCTTCTACTCCCAGACGCCCAGGCTGAATGACACAGCCGTGGTCCAGGCCCTTCCCAAAGAACAGAAGCCTGGGGCTGGATTGGGCAGGATGGGGGCAGCGACCGGGTGTCCAGGAAAGGGGTCCTTTTGGATTCTGACACAATCATCACATCAGCAAATAAAGAGCTCTTAAGCTTTAGTATTCCTTTAAGTAAATTAAAGAAAAGCACAGCCTAAAAAGCATACATCTCAAGCAAGAGGATACCAAGTCTCCTCTAAACTGCCATGAGCTCCTTAATAACGAAAAGAAGGAGACCTGAAGGGCGACCAATGTTATTTTAAATTGTCCTGGCTGTGCAACAATTGTCGTAAGGATCTGGAGGGCAAATACATTTATAGTATTATTTGGTGTTCTGGACATTGTTTCTCAAAACATACATTCTAATTTTCAAAAGAAAATGTTAAAACTATTACGCATTCTAACCTTAATCTTTATCTTTATTTTCTAGTTAACCACTTTTCACAATGGAAGGCAGGAGAAGAAAGGTAGGAGAAAACACTTGAGCCCTATAGAAAGTTTAAATAGATACAGAGATGGATGATTAGGTGGATGGATGGATGGATGGATGGATGGATGGATGGAGTGATTGTGGTTTATATTTGTCCTCAGTTGCCATTATAGGTTTTTCTTCTGTGGCGTATTTTTGTAATACATTTTAACTTACGTTATCTACCCAAGGAAGCCAGTTTGGTATCATGATTAGTGCATGAGGTTAGAAACCGGGTGTTCTCATCCCACTTCAGGCACAAGCCAGCTAGATGACCTTGGGCCAGTCACATTCAACCCTAGAAAGTTAGCAATGCCAAAGCACTGCTGAAAAACCCTGCCAAGAAAACTGCAGGGATTTGTCCAGCCAGGCCCTAAGAATTAAACACAGACAAATGGAAGGAAAGCAAAGAGAGACACCTGGAGTCTCTATTGCATGTAGGGCAGCCATGTAAGTTGGATGAATCTGCAGATCTAGCTTAAGTCGTTATAAATATTGGTTTAATAGACCAAGTTACTAATCTCCAACTTGGATAAAGTTGTTTTTAGAAAAAAAAGATAGGTCTTTAATTGCTATCAGTAAGTTTGTGTTTTTTAAAATAGAATATTTTGTCAATATTTCAGGAAGAAAAACTGAAATGTCCACACCTCAAAAACTATGATTTAATGCAAGAATACAGTTATCCTCTTTGAGTTGTATCTATTTCACAAGAGCCTATGTTGTCCTTCCCAAGAATTGTGTTGAACAACAAATGATGAAAATACCTAGATTCCTGTGCAAAAAGTATCAGCATGTACTTTAGGCTAGAGAAAATGAAACCATTTAGAAACAGGCTTCATGGCTAATAAATTAACTAACTAGCTATATAAATAAATGCTGTAAATTGGTTTTGTTTCCAAGCCCTTTTCCTCTCATGCAGAATATTCAGGCTCATCTGAAAGTTGAATTTGGGGGTACAGGGCTCAGATACAGTATAATCTTGTTGTAGTAGCATTTTGAAGTTCCACACCAATCTTTCCAAGAGGCTAGACCTTTTCACCCACTTTACAAAAGAAAAAGGAAATAATATTTGTAAGAAGCTCATTCTGTTTCTTGGTATCATTTTTCCAAAGCCACCTGGATCATCCAGCATGGTCCTTTATGAAGGAGAGGTGTACGTTTGGAGTAAGAGTTTCCTGACATGAAAGCAGTTCCCATTACTGATAACTAAGAATATTTTTAGTTGGTCCAGATTCATATGTAACCTTTTGATTTTTCTACAGAGAAACCACCGAGGAAGAACAGCTGCTGGCCATTGATATACAGGAACCAGGTGGGGTCATCTAGCAGTAGAGACTTCAACAGAGGCTTCATGAGTCCCTGGCTAACAAGTGTGGATAGTACTACAGCAGAAAACACATGAGAACCTTTTAAAAAGATGAAGCGTCATTGGGACAGACATGAATTAAATAAAAAATGTCTTTAAGCATCGTTTAGACAGTCTCAAAACAAAAAACGCAAAAGAATCCAGGCAAAATGTATTGCAGTGGCTACAAAAATCTCTTAAAAGCCTTAATAAAAAGTCCTACCAGCCAGGACCTAGTATGTGCTTGACAACATGGCTTGTAATTTCCTGGATCAAGTTTGAGAAGGAACATCCTGAAGCATTCTTGGGGGATGCGGCTAATTGACTGGAGATATCCCTAAATCATATGGAAGTAAGAGGGCCAAAAACATGTGCTTTGACACCAGAAGAATGGATTAGAAGGGGAAATAACAATGATGGAATTAATAGAAGCAATTAACAGACAAAAAAATGGAAAAACACCAGGACCGGATGGATTACCAGCAGAGCTATACAAGACATTGCAGGAAGCACTAAGCAGTGCAATGTTGGAACTTTATACTGAAGTTCTTTTTGAAGCTAAGATACCAGATTCGTGGTCTGAAGCACTTATTACCCTGATACCAAAGGAAGAAATGGAAATGCAGAAAATAAAGAACCACAGGCCGATTTCCCTACTGAATGTGGACTATAAAATATTTGCATCAGTAATGGCGGAAAGATTTAAAAAGTTTTTAAATGAATTTATACAATCGGATCAAAATGGTTTTTTATCCAAAAGACAGATTAGAGACAATATGCGAATTGTATTGAACACATTAGAATGCTATGAAACACACCCGGAAAAACAGATGACATTGATGTTCCTGGAGGCACAGAAGGCATTTGACAATGTGAACTAGCAATTCATGATAAGCCAAATACAGACTATGGATTTTGGGGAGAAATTTATAAATGTAATGATAAAGGGAGATATGACTGAGAAGATTAATATTATGAGGGGAACAAGACAGGGATGTTCTCTATCTCCACTATTGTTTGTCTTGACATTAAAAGTATTTAGATGGAAGAAAAAGGAGGAGATAAGGAGGGAGACCCAAGCGACACAGTTTGAATAATCGGAGGTCATATAAATATTTATAGAAGTATATACCGAGAAGGTCAAATAAATAGAAGTATTAACATAATAGAAAATCAATGTTACTATATATAATACAGTTAGGGAAATTTAGAGAGATGAGTTGCTGGGATATTACCCCTGACTTGTATCTGAAGAGGGATGAGAGGGAAGAAAGGAGAGGAGAGAGAGAAGAGAGTAAAGGAGGGGGGAAGGAAGTAGGAAGGTTGGAGGAGGAGAAGTGGGAGAAATGGGGGGGAGTGGTGAAAGAAACAGGAGAGGAGAGGAGAGGAAGAAGAGGGAAGTAAGGAAGAGAGAGAAGAAAGGGAGAAAGAAGGTAGAGAAGAAAGAGTAGGAGTGTGGATACAATGAAAGGGGAAAAAGGTGAGCAACACCAAAATGTATGTGTATGTATTTATTTTATTTTATTAAAAGTATCTGATAGATAAGAATGTAAAAAGAATGTATGTTAACACATGATAAATATCGTGGTATATGTATGGGGGAGAGTTGGGAAAAATTAAAAAAAAACCTGCAAGGGGGCATCTAAAGTATGTGAAAAAGTGGCTTGAAATAGCCATAAATCACCTCCATGAGGAAGAGCCTGAAACTTCCCATCTAAATTTGGAGGAGGGATTGGAAGCCTCTAGACACGGACTGCAGGAGGAAATACTTCAAGAGATGATAGGAAAGAAAGATTCTGAAATATGCAGGAAAAAAATACATGTTTCCAAAGGAATTCCTTCTCACAGAAAACAGGAATGTGAAGAGCCAGTATAAATAATGATATTCAGGGTGGGCTAAATATTCCTGCTTTTTTCTCTTCCTATTCCTTATATATTGAACCAAAAAGGAAGTTGCTTTGCTTCTGGTTCTGGGTAGCAGGTTTTCTTCAAGGGGGAACTGGAAAGGAAGAGGGCACAGCATTTGTTTGCATGCAGTGAATTCCGGGGAAGAAAGGTGTCCCTGCAGGTTTTCCCCCACTACGGTAGTTGTGGCTGACTTTAAGTGACCTTGCTCATCTCCATTTGTTAAAGCAAAGATTCAGTGTTTCCTGGAGGTGTTTCCGTGGTCACGTGTCCAGCTTGACAGTATGGTGATACACAGAACCAACCATGGCTGATAACATGGCTTGTAAATTCCTGGATCAAGTTTCAGAAGGAACATCCTGAAGCATTCCTGAGGGATGTGGATAATTGCTGGAGATATCCGTAAATCATACGGAAGTTAGAGGGCCAGAAACATTTGATTTGACACCAGAGGAATAGGGAAAATACCTAGATTCCTGTGCAAAAAGTATCAGTATGTACTTTAGGCTAGAGCAAATGAAATCATTGAGAAACAGGCTTCATTGTGAAACGGTCCAAGAATCCATTGGAGTTGGATGGCTAAAAAATGTAACAAATTAACTAACAAGCTAAATAAATAATGTGAATTGGTTTTGTTTCCAAGCCCCTTTCCTCTCTGGTGACTATTGAAAGTAGAATACTCAGGGCTCATCTGAAAGCTGAATTTGAGGGTACAGGACCAGATACAGTACAATCTTGTTGCAGTAGCATGAAAAATCTCATACGTTCATATCAGTGCTTTGAAGTTCTATACCAATCTTTCCAAGATGCTAGATCCTTTCGCCAACTTTACGAAAGAAAAGAAGTTCATTCTGTTTCTTGGCATCATTTTTCTATAGCCGCCTGG
>JARGCV010001427.1:0-5000 GCA_034064705.1 Bothrops alternatus | reverse complement strand
GATAGATAGATAGATAGATAGATAGATAGATAGATAGATAGATAGATAGATAGATAGATAGATAGATAGATAGATAGATAGATAGATAGATAGATAGATAGATAGATAGATAGATAGATAGATAGATAGATAGATAGATAGATAGATAGATAGATAGATAGATAGATAGATAGATAGATAGATAGAGTAATGGATGTATAGGTGGATGGATGGATGAGATAGATAGATAGATAGATAGATAGATAGATAGATAGATAGATAGATAGATAGATAGATAGATAGATAGATAGATAGATAGATAGATAGATAGATAGATAGAGTAATGGATGTATAGGTGGATGGATGGATGAGATAGATAGATAGATAGATAGATAGATAGATAGATAGATAGATAGATAGATAGATAGATAGATAGATAGATAGATAGATAGATAGATAGATAGATAGATAGATAGATAGATAGATAGATAGATATAGATAGATAGATAGATAGATAGATAGATAGATAGATAGATAGATAGATAGATAGATAGATAGATAGATAGATAGATAGAGTAATGGATGGATAGGTGGATGGATGGTTGAATACATAGCTAGATGGATGGATGAGATAGATAGATAGATAGATAGATAGATAGATAGATAGATAGATAGATAGATAGATAGATAGATAGATATAGATAGATAGATAGATAGATAGATAGATAGATAGATAGATAGATAGATAGATAGATAGATAGATAGAGTAATGGATGGATAGGTGGATGGATGGTTGAATACATAGCTAGATGGATGGATGAGATAGATAGATAGATAGATAGATAGATAGATAGATAGATAGATAGATAGATAGATAGATAGATAGATAGATAGATAGATAGATAGATAGATAGATAGATAGATAGAGTAATGGATGTATAGGTGGATGGATGGATGAGATAGATAGATAGATAGATAGATAGATAGATAGATAGATAGATAGATAGATAGATAGATAGATAGATAGATAGATAGATAGATAGATAGATAGATAGATAGATAGATAGATAGATAGATAGATAGATAGATAGATAGATAGAGTAATGGATGTATAGGTGGATGGATGGATGAGATAGATAGATAGATAGATAGATAGATAGATAGATAGATAGATAGATAGATAGATAGATAGATAGATAGATAGATAGATAGATAGATAGATAGAGTAATGGATGTATAGGTGGATGGATGGATGAGATAGATAGATAGATAGATAGATAGATAGATAGATAGATAGATAGATAGATAGATAGATAGATAGATAGATAGATAGATAGATATAGATAGATAGATAGATAGATAGATAGATAGATAGATAGATAGATAGATAGATAGATAGATAGATAGATAGATAGATAGATAGATAGATAGATAGATAGATAGATAGAGTAATGGATGGATAGGTGGATGGATGGTTGAATACATAGCTAGATGGATGGATGAGATAGATAGATAGATAGATAGATAGATAGATAGATAGATAGATAGATAGATAGATAGATAGATAGATAGATAGATAGATAGATAGATAGATAGATAGATAGATAGATAGATAGATAGATAGATAGATATAGATAGATAGATAGATAGATAGATAGATAGATAGATAGATAGATAGATAGATAGATAGATAGATAGATAGATAGATAGATAGATAGATAGATAGATAGATAGAGTAATGGATGGATAGGTGGATGGATGGTTGAATACATAGCTAGATGGATGGATGAGATAGATAGATAGATAGATAGATAGATAGATAGATAGATAGATAGATAGATAGATAGATAGATAGATAGATAGATAGATAGATAGATAGATAGATAGATAGATAGATAGATAGATAGATAGATAGATAGATAGATAGATAGAGTAATGGATGGATAGGTGGATGGATGGTTGAATACATAGCTAGATGGATGGATGAGATAGATAGATAGATAGATAGATAGATAGATAGATAGATAGATAGATAGATAGATAGATAGATAGATAGATAGATAGATAGATAGATAGATAGATAGATAGATAGATAGATAGATAGATAGATAGATAGATAGATAGATAGATAGATAGATAGATAGATATAGTAATGGATGGATAGGTGGATGGATGGTTGAATACATAGCTAGATGGATGGATGAGATAGATAGATAGATAGATAGATAGATAGATAGATAGATAGATAGATAGATAGATAGATAGATAGATAGATAGATAGATAGATAGATAGATAGATAGATAGATAGATAGATAGATAGATAGATAGATAGATAGATAGATAGATAGATAGATAGATAGATAGATAGATAGATAGATAGATAGAGTAATGGATGGATAGGTGGATGGATGGTTGAATACATAGCTAGATGGATGGATGAGATAGATAGATAGATAGATAGATAGATAGATAGATAGATAGATAGATAGATAGATAGATAGATAGATATAGATAGATAGATAGATAGATAGATAGATAGATAGATAGATAGATAGATAGATAGATAGATAGATAGATAGATAGAGTAATGGATGGATAGGTGGATGGATGGTTGAATACATAGCTAGATGGATGGATGAGATAGATAGATAGATAGATAGATAGATAGATAGATAGATAGATAGATAGATAGATAGATAGATAGATAGATAGATAGATAGATAGATAGATAGATAGATAGATAGATAGATAGATAGATAGAGTAATGGATGTATAGGTGGATGGATGGATGAGATAGATAGATAGATAGATAGATAGATAGATAGATAGATAGATAGATAGATAGATAGATAGATAGATAGATAGATAGATAGATAGATAGATAGATAGATAGATAGATAGATAGATAGATAGATAGATAGATAGATAGAGTAATGGATGTATAGGTGGATGGATGGATGAGATAGATAGATAGATAGATAGATAGATAGATAGATAGATAGATAGATAGATAGATAGATAGATAGATAGATAGATAGATAGATAGATAGATAGATAGATAGATAGATAGATAGATAGATAGATAGATAGAGTAATGGATGTATAGGTGGATGGATGGATGAGATAGATAGATAGATAGATAGATAGATAGATAGATAGATAGATAGATAGATAGATAGATAGATAGATAGATAGATAGATAGATAGATAGATAGATAGATAGATATAGATAGATAGATAGATAGATAGATAGATAGATAGATAGATAGATAGATAGATAGATAGATAGATAGATAGATAGATAGATAGATAGATAGATAGATAGAGTAATGGATGGATAGGTGGATGGATGGTTGAATACATAGCTAGATGGATGGATGAGATAGATAGATAGATAGATAGATAGATAGATAGATAGATAGATAGATAGATAGATAGATAGATAGATAGATAGATAGATAGATAGATAGATAGATAGATAGATAGATAGATAGATATAGATAGATAGATAGATAGATAGATAGATAGATAGATAGATAGATAGATAGATAGATAGATAGATAGATAGATAGATAGATAGATAGATAGATAGATAGATAGATAGATAGATAGATAGAGTAATGGATGGATAGGTGGATGGATGGTTGAATACATAGCTAGATGGATGGATGAGATAGATAGATAGATAGATAGATAGATAGATAGATAGATAGATAGATAGATAGATAGATAGATAGATAGATAGATAGATAGATAGATAGATAGATAGATAGATAGATAGATAGATAGATAGATAGATAGATAGATAGATAGATAGAGTAATGGATGGATAGGTGGATGGATGGTTGAATACATAGCTAGATGGATGGATGAGATAGATAGATAGATAGATAGATAGATAGATAGATAGATAGATAGATAGATAGATAGATAGATAGATAGATAGATAGATAGATAGATAGATAGATAGATAGATAGATAGATAGATAGATAGATAGATAGATAGATAGATAGATAGATAGATAGATATAGTAATGGATGGATAGGTGGATGGATGGTTGAATACATAGCTAGATGGATGGATGAGATAGATAGATAGATAGATAGATAGATAGATAGATAGATAGATAGATAGATAGATAGATAGATAGATAGATAGATAGATAGATAGATAGATAGATAGATAGATAGATAGATAGATAGATAGATAGATAGATAGATAGATAGATAGAGTAATGGATGTATAGGTGGATGGATGGATGAGATAGATAGATAGATAGATAGATAGATAGATAGATAGATAGATAGATAGATAGATAGATAGATAGATAGATAGATAGATAGATAGATAGATAGATAGATAGATAGATAGATAGATAGATAGATAGATAGATAGATAGATAGATGTATAGGTGGATGGATGGATGAGATAGATAGATAGATAGATAGATAGATAGATAGATAGATAGATAGATAGATAGATAGATAGATAGATAGATAGATAGATAGATAGATAGATAGATAGATAGATAGATAGATAGATAGATAGATAGATAGATAGATAGATAGATAGATAGATAGATAGACAGAGTAATGGATGTATAGGTGGATGGATGGATGAATACATAGCTAGATGGATGGATGAGATAGATAGATAGATAGATAGATAGATAGATAGATAGATAGATAGATAGATAGATAGATAGATGATAGATAGATAGATAGATAGATAGATAGATAGATAGATAGATAGATAGATAGATAGATAGATAGATAGATAGATAGATAGATAGATAGAGTAATGGATGTATAGGTGGATGGATGGATGAGATAGATAGATAGATAGATAGATAGATAGATAGATAGATAGATAGATAGATAGATAGATAGATAGATAGATAGATAGATGATAGATGATAGATAGATAGATAAATGGATGGATAGGTGGATGGATGGATGAATACATAGCTAGATGGATGGATGAGATAGATAGATAGATAGATAGATAGATAGATAGATA
>JARGCV010001426.1:0-20000 GCA_034064705.1 Bothrops alternatus | reverse complement strand
TGCCAGGAGTTTGATCCTGACAGGCCCAAGGTTGACTCAGCCTTTCATCCTTCCAAGGTCGGTAAAATGAGGACCCAGATTGTTGGGGGCAAGTTGTGGACTCTGTAAACTGCTTAGAGAAAGCTGTAAAGCGCTGTGAAGTGGTATATAAGTCTAAGTGCCATTGCTATTTTCTATAAAGTGGTATTATCAAGAATCTCCAGAGAAATAGATGGAAGAGGCGGGACATTTTTCTCCTCAAGATATCAGTTTCCTACTTCATTTTTTTTAATACTAGTTTTATTGAGGTTTAAAAACACAAAGATGACAAAAAATAACATAAATGAAGAGAAATACAAAACAGGAAGAAAAGTGAAAAGTGTAGAGAGAAAAAGAAAAAAAAGGAAGAAATGATATATATATAAAAAAAGAAAAAATATCGAAAAAAAAGAACTTCTTCAGAAATGGAAACATTTTCTGCTTAACCCTTTCTCTAATATTTTCCCCTAGAAATCCCTCCATCCCCATATCTCATATTTTATATATTAGCAACTAATGAAGCTTTCAGTCTTATTAAGCAATAGTCTTTAAAGAGCTACAAGATAAAAAACAAATAAAGAATATCTATAAACACCTGCTGGAACATAAACTATATGAGGAGCAGGTGAAAGAAACAATGGTAAAGTGGGCAATAGATTTAGGATATAATATAAATATGGATCAATGGCAGCAAGTATGGGAGCGAAATAACAAAATCACATTAGCGACATCATATAAAGAAAATTTGTATAAGATGATTTACAGATGGCATCTCCCTCCGGCCAGACTAGCCAAAATGTATAACGGATATTCTTCTACGTGTTGGAAATGTAAAAAAGAAAAGGGCACCTTTTTCATATATGGTGGACATGTAGAGAAGCACAGGTGTATTGGCGTTTGGTCTGGGAATGGGCAATAGAAATGACTAGCCAAAACATTCTATACAAACCTGAGGCATTACTATTAGGAATACTAGAGAAAAATGTAAATAAAGAGGACACATATTTAATCATTCACGTGGCTATGGTGGCAAGGATACTATTTGTTCAAAAATGGAAAGCAATGGAAACACCAAGTGAGGAAGATCTAATAAAGAAAATTATGTTTTGTGCAGAACTAGATAGGTTAACTAAAAGATTAAAAAACCAGGAAGACACAGAATTTTATTTGATATGGAACAAATTTTATAGATGGAGGGGGAAAAATGGAGGTCACAAATAAAGAGATAAATTAAAATAGAGATTAGAAATGTATAGTTTTGTATATAGATAAGTTATATGTAATTAATGTATAATACACACTGAGATGTCTGTCAAAGACGATTTACCATGTTCAGTGTTTTTAATCCTTTTCTTTTTTTCCTGTATTCAATAAAAACTTATAATAAAATTTAAAAAACAAAAGAGCTACAAGAGATAATATTACATAGACAGACAGACATATACATGCATAGAAACATACGCAAACACAAACGTACATATACGCATATAAAGTATATGCATGAATTGAAACAAGTAAAACAAGATGATATTTCTCTATTTAAAAGAGTGGCTTATCATTTTCTCTGAAGATAACAAAGGGGGAAAAAACCCTTATGCCTTATGTCATATCTATAACCAAATCTTTTACAAACCCATAATTCATCCTTAATCAACAAACGTTCCGTTAGGAGCTACCAGGAACAACATATTAAAAATGTTAATCTTTAATCACTTCAAATGATGTCTGGCAAAATAATTTCTTATCATCACGTCCTCTCAGTTTTAATAACATAGCTTATCACTTCCTCTAAAAATACAACAGGAACTCCTTTCCCCCCCATATTTGATGGATAATCCACTCTTTTAAAACCTCATCCTTTAGGGGGGGAAAAAAACAGATTAAAAACTGATAGGGAAAGGAAAGAATCGTATACTTTTTAACCTTGGTTGAATAAGCAAACAAAATATTTCTTTAACTTTTCAAGGTCTTGATGTTTATTGTATTTTGAGTAATAATAATAACAATAACAATAACAATAACAATAACAATAACAATAATAATAATAATCATCATCATCATCATCATCATCATCATCAAGACAAGGTTCAGCAGACCGTCTGCATTTAAAGGACAAAGGCTGCTTTTTTGAAGACAGCAAAGTCCACATTTTCGGCAGAGAGGATCGCTGGTTTGAAAGAGGGGTCAAAGAGGCCATCTATAGAATAGAGTAGAACAGAATAAAACAGAACAGAACAGAACAGAACAGAACAGAACGGAACGGAACGGAACGGAACGGAACGGAACGGAATGGAACGGAACGGAACGGAACGGAACGGAACGGAACAGAACAGAATAGAATAGAATCTGGAAGGGACCTTGGAGGTCTTCTAGACCCTACACCATTTCAGACAGAGGGCTGTCCAGTCTCTTCTTAAAAACCTCCAGTGTTGGAGCATTCACCACTTCTGGAGGCAGGTTGTTCCACTGGTTAATTGTTCTCACTTTCAGGAAGTTTCTCCTTAGTTCCAGGTTGCTTCTCTCCTTGATTAGTTTCCATCCTTTGCTTCTTGTCTTCTACTCCAACCCACTACTCAAGCAGGAGACTCTATACCAGTGATGGTGAATATTTTAGAGACCAAGCTGCAACCCAAAACCCACTTATGCCTCGTCGGGTGCTGGGTGGGTGTGGCCCATTGGATGGGCATGGCTGCAGTGGTAACAGCAGATTGGATAGGACTAAAAAATTCAATCAATCAATTCCAACTTTGCAAGATCTTTTTTTTTCCCGCGAGAAGTTGAAATTGACTGATTGATTGAACCTTTTTTTTTTTTTGCACATGACAGCAGTCTGGGGAGAAGGGCGGCATATAAGTCGAAATAAAGATAAAGATAAAGATAAAGAGGCCTAAAGCTAAAAGGTTTTATAAAACCCAGCTGAAGGCCTAGGACTCGGGTGACGGTGTGCGTGCCCACAGAGAGGGCTCTGAGTGCCGCCTCTGGCACCCGTGCCATAGGTTCGCCACCACGGCCCTATACCATTTCAGACAAATGACTGCCCAATCTCTTCTCAAAAACCTCCAGTGATGAATTACCCACAACTTAAGATAAGCTGTTCCACTGATTACTTGTTCTCATTGCTAAGGAATTTTTTTGAAAGCCTCTAAGTGATGGAGCACCCACAACCTCTGGAGGCAGGCTGTCCCACTGGTTAATTGTCCTCACTCTCAGGAAGTTTCTCCTTAGTTCCAGGTTGCTTCTCTCCTTGATCAGTTTGCATCCATTGCTTCTTCTTCTGCCTTCCGGTGCTTTGGAAAATAAGTTGACTCCCTCTTCTTTCCGACAACCCCTCAAATACTGGAACACTGCTATCATGTCCTCCTACTGATTGGCCCGAAGCCACTCAGTCAATTTTCCTGCCTAAAGCAGAACTAGAACTCACAGTCTCCCAGTTTTTAACTTGGTGCCTTAACCAATGCTCTAAACTAGCTTTTTCTTTCATTTCCACTATCTGATATCCAATCATCCTCAGCTCCGAAATATATTGGTGTACAGTAGTGGCCAGAATTGTGGAAACCTTTTGGGAGAAGTGTATGTTTGAGATTGGATGGCTAATAACACCCCTTGTTTTCCCCCGAGTAGTACCATAGAATTATATATTCAATGGAAAGATAATTTAATCAAGAATGTAATGCAACAAAGTTTGTTCAATTATCTGTACTCGTATTCTGTGAAAAGTTATAGCCAAATAACCAGAAAAAGGAAACACAACTTGCTTAGGTTGATCTCAGGTAGCTTTCCTTCATGCGATTGTAGCCAATGAGCACGAGTGTTTAGAGAGCCAATCAGGTGTCCTCTTGTTTTGGCCATGAGCCAATCAGATCACAGTAGGATCCAGTGATTGATGCCATCTATTGAAGCTGAGAGGAGGACATTGGTCAGTGTGTTATGTGATCACCATCAAGTTGGTTGGTTTTTTTTTTGTGTGTGTGTTCTTTCGTTTAGTGAGCTTGCAAAACGTAATAAAATTAAAGTCATGGTGCAAAGAGTTGACTGGTCACCCAGAAAGTGATGTAAAACAGTATGATTAAGTGAACAAGGCTACAGTTATAAAGAAATTAGAAGAAAAACGGGTGGAAACTTAACCAAAGGGGCATTGGACCAGGGTACTTACGGGACTGTCTTCTGCCACATACTTCCCTTCGACCAGTGAGAGCGCACAGGGTCGGCCTCCTCCGGGTCCCGTCAGCGAAACAATGTCGTCTGGCGGGTCCTAGGGGGAGGGCCTTCTCTGTTGTGGCGCCCGCCCTCTGGAACCAACTGCCTCCTGAAGTCCGCGTTTCCCCCACTCTCCCGGCCTTCCGGAAGAATCTAAAAACCTATCTATGCCGGCAGGCCTGGGGATGATTGTTGATTGTGTGTGAATGATGAATGTGTCTGGGGGTCTTTTTGAATGCTTTTTAGATTTGGTTTTAGATTTTTGGAAATGTTGAGATGTTGTTTTTATTTATGTTGTTAGCCGCTCCGAGTCCTCGGAGAGGAGCGGCATAAAAATTTAATAAATAAATAAATAAATGAATTCCTACTGTACACTTTTCCCAAAAGGTTTCCACAATTTTGGCCACTCCTGTAGATGGATGAATGAATGTCATTGAGACACAGCTATGATCTCTTTCCCCTAAATATTTCATGAGGGGTCACTAGGACTCTAGTAAAGTATCATTTCCATGGAGATGGAAATTAATACAGCAAAGTTGCCAATTCAGTTGTATTGCCATGGGCCGCTTACTCAACAAAAGAAGGAACTGTGGGGAGAGGGGGTGGAGGTCAACTTATTATATAGTGACTAATATATTAAACTGACTTTCTGCAATACCATATGGCTTTGCAGCAGGAAAATCCTGCCTGAAGGATGTTCGTGTCCTGTGCCAGAATTCTTTATTATTTTTATTATTAATTTATATAGTGTGGCGGGGTTACATCGAGCAACTGAAATTCCTTGGGGAAGACATGGGGGAAAAAAAACCCACCGAAACATGATCAATTATATCCATCATAAAACTAACACTGAACCAAACAATGATCAAGAAAGGAACAGGACACAACATTCAGCAGAGCAACTCCTTAGTTCAGGTTGTTTAGTTCATGTAAAACAGGGGTCTTCAAACATGGCCCTTTTATGACTGGTGGACTTCAACTCCCAGAATTCCTCAGCCAGCATGGCACGCTGGCTGAGAAATTCTGGGAGTTGAAGTCCACCAGTCATCAAAGGGCCAAGTTTGAAGACCCCTGCATTATGTGATGCCACAAGGTAGAAAAGCAGGTTGGGGACAAAGCATAGCTGGCTGGGGAATTCTGGGAGTTGAAGTCTACACCTCTTAAAATGGCCAAGGTTGAGAAACACCGGTTTAGCTCTTTCTGAGTTAGCATTATTTCCCCCTCACATTATGTCAGGGGTCTTCAGACTTGGCTCTTTTCTGGCTGGTGGACTTCAATTCCCAGAATTCCTCAGCCAGGCACATTGGCTGAGGAATTCTGGGAGTTGAAGTCCACCAGTCATAAAAGGGCCAAGTTTGAAGACCCCTGAGGTAAAATGTTAACCTCTAAATGGGCAAATCTGTGAAGGAAAAAGAAAAAAATAAATAGTAAGATGTCTATTCTCCCATTCCTTTATTTTATTCTACTCAATTACACATCGATGACTCAGCTGTTGAAAGCACAGAGCTTGTCAGCTAGAAAGTTTATACCCAGGTTCGAGAGCCGAGTGCCGCAGAACAGGGTGAGCTCCCATTCCTTGCTCCACCTCCTGCCCACTGAGCAGTTCGAGGTTGCTTGGTTGGCAGGAGCGGAGGTGAGGACGGGAGCTCATCCCATCTCTGGGTGTTGGGTCTCAAACCTGGGCTGCTGGCTTTCCAGCCAACAAGTCCAGCATCTTCACCACAGAGCCACCACGTGGCCCTAACTTTATGTGAGTAGATAAATAGGTACCATTTTGTTGGGAAGTAATAGTGTCCTATGTGCCTCTGCCTATAGCCAGGCTGGCCACAGGACCACAGAAGTACCGAACGTTATGTGAGTATGTGAGAAGATAAATGTGAGTAGATAAATAGGTACCATTTGTGAGAACCTATTTGTGAGTAGATAAATAGGTACCATTCTGGTGGGAAGGTAACAGAGTTCTATGTGCCTCTGCATATAGCCAGGCTGGTGACATGACCATGGAATTATCTTCACACAATGCTGGCTCCCTCAGCTCAAAAACAGAGTTAAACACCTAGACTAGAGGTAGGCAATCGTGGCTCTTTTATGACTCATGGATTTCAACTCCCAGAATTCCTGAACCAGCATGGCTCAGCTTGGAAACCTCTTCCTTTCCCCTCAGCATGGCTGGCTCAGGAATTCTGGGAGTTGAAGTCCACGAGTCATAAAAGAGCCAAGGTTGCCTACCCCTGGCCTAGACCTAGGCCACTTTATGACTCATGGACTTCAACTCCCAGAATTCCTGAGCCAACATGGGGGAACTATGGCCCCTTCATGACTGGTGGACTTCAACTCCCAGAATTCCTGAGCCAACATGGGGGAACTATGGCCCCTTCGTGACTGGTGGACTTCAACTCCCAGAATTCCTGAGCCAGCGTGGCTCAGCTTGGAAACCTCTTCCTTTCCCCTCAGCATGGCTGGCTCAGGAATTCTGGGAGTTGAAGTCCACAAGTCATAAAAGAGCCAAAGTTGCCTACCCCTGGCCTAGAGTTAGGCATGGCTGGACACGGGAAACCTTTATTTTTACCTAATTAATAATGCATAAAATCTCCATCATCCTGAACTCAACTCCAGATGACTTCAACTTATGACCCCCACTGGGACCAGAATTCCCATAATTAAACGTTGCTAAGAGGTCGTTAAGTGAGTTACACTCCATTCTGCAGTCTTTTGAGTAGGGTTGGTAAGTAAATCGTGGCGTTAAGAGTATCATGCAGCTAAGAGAATCATATAATTGCCAAGCAAATCTGTCTTCCCCTATTGACGTTGCTTGTTGGGAGGGTATCTGGAAAGGTCGTAAATAGTGATGGGGCTACCTTTGAAAAACGTTCGGAGACTTCAGGTAATGCAGAATGCAGCCGCGCGAGCAGTGTTGGGCCTGCCTAGAAATGCCCACATTTCGGCATCACTCCGCGAGCTGCATTGGCTGCCAATTGGTCTCCGAACGCAATTCAAAGTGTTGGTTATGACCTATAAAGCCCTACATGGCATCGGACCAGGTTACTTACAGGACCGTCTGCTGCCCCATGAATCCCAGCGGCCGGTTAGGGCCCACAGAGTCGGCCTTCTCCAGGTCCCGTCAGCCAGACAGTGTCACCTGGCGGGGCCTAGGGGAAGAGCCTTCTCTGTTGCGGCCCCGGCCCTCTGGAACCAACTTCCCCAGGAGATCCGTGTCACCCCCACCCTCTCCGCCTTTCGCAAACTGCTTAAAACACACCTCTGCCGACAGGCCTGGGGCAGTTAACATCTTGCCCCTAGCCAGTGTATGTTTGTGTGTATGTTTGTTGGATGGTTGGTTTTCTTTTAACTTAGGAGTTTTTTATATATGTATTTTAACCGGTGATTTCTATTTATGTTGTGAGCCGCCCTGAGTTCTCCGGAATAGGGCGGCATAGAAGTCAAACAAACAAACAAACAAACAAACAAACAAACAAACAAACAAACAAACAAACAAACAAACAAATAAATAAATACATACATAAATACATAAATAAATAAATACATAAATACATAAATAAATGAATGAATGAATGAATAAATAGATAGATAGATAGATAGATAGATAGATAGATAGATAGATAGATAGATAGATAGATAGATAGATAGATAGATAAATAAATAAATGATCACATGACCCTGGGATGCTGTAAACACAGGCCAGTTGCCAAGTGCCCAAATTTGATCATCTGACCATGGGGATCATGTGATAGTCGTAAATGCAAAGACCGATCCTAAGTTATATATTTTTTTTCAGTGACGTTGTAACTTTGAAGGCTCTCAACAGACTTGAACATTGGGTACTTTCTAATAAAATGAAATTCAATGGTGAAAAAAGTAAGGCTCTACATTTAGGCAAGAGAAACCAAATGTACAGGTATAGTATAGGCGGTATCTTGCTCAATAGTAGCAACTGTGAGAGGGACCTCGGAGTCCTAGTGGACAATCATTTAATTATGAGCCAGCCGTGTGCTGCAGCTGCCAAAAAAAAGCCAACTCAGTGCTGGACTGCATTAACAGCGGGCTAGAATCAAGATCACGTGAAGTGTTAGTACCATTTTACAAGGCAATAAGGCCACACTTGGAATCCTGCATCCAGTTTTGATCACCATGATGTCAAAAAGATGTTGAGACTCTGGAAAGAGTGCAGAGAAGAGCAGCAAAGATGATCAGGTGACACATTCGCCATCAGTCAATTGCAAAAGGTGGCCTTACTGGGAACTGCTTCCATCTTGCGACGATATCTGATAATACCGTCAAACATCCACATCTGCCTATCCCAGGTCCTTGATAAGGACTCGATAGGTAGACAAAAATGCCAAATCCAGTCTGAACATCTTACTGACTGTGCAATAATCAATACTACTATTACTACTACTACTACTGCTACTACTACTACTGATGATGATGATGATGGTGGTGATGATGATGATGCCTGTGCTGAGATCAGGAAAGAAAAAAGCAAATGGGAACGAAAAACTGAATTGGTGCCAAGTCTGAACAGTAGCATCTGGCAGCATAGCCCGAAGGAAGAAATAACTACAGATTTGGCTTTATGAGAAGAATAACATTTTATCTTCCTCTGGGGAGGCTGAAGGGAGAAAACATTGCACCAATATAATACTATCTTCTGAACAATCTCCACTTGTAACTAAACGAATCCAACAAATGGTGCTAAAAAATCCCACAATAAATATTTGCAATATTCTTGTGGGCCACCCTTCTCCTCTCCTTGGACCAAATATATATCCATCCGGTTGAATGACTTGTAATATTCTGCACATATCTTGCAAATATAAACAAAACACCCTCTTAGATCTCATGACAGCAGGGATTATATTCACATTTACAGATAATGAGGCAATTATGCAGTAATTGCAGGGAGGGAGGGATACAACGGTTCTGTCCTAAAAGTTCATTTCTGCTGTGCAAAATGCAGAGAGCAAAAAGTGGCATTGGACCCAAGCATAAAAATGAATGTGTCGTCTCTGGATGATCATGTAAGCCAGTTAGGTAAGCATTCTGCATTTCATAACACAGAGTTGGAGTGGCATAGAGTGGAAACAGGGTTGGCCCATTGAAGTAGTTTACTGGGTATTATTCCATAATTTGGGAATGTATGCAGAGTTTATCCAGAAGAGAGATAAAGAAAGAAATGGGCAGAAGGCCTAGTTTTCAAGTGAATTAATACCACTTTACAAGGCCTTGGTAAGGCCACACTTGGAATCCTGCATCCAGGTTTGGTCACCACAATGTACAAAAGGTGTTGAGAAAGAGTACAGAGAAGAGTAACAAAGATGATTAGGGGACTGGAGGCTAAAACATATAAGGAACCGTTGCTGGAATTGGGTATGTCCAGTTTAATGAAGGATGAGGGGGGGACATGATAGCAGTGTTCCAATATCTCAGGGGCTGCCCCCAAAGAAGAGGGAGTCAAGCTATTCTCCAAAGCACCTGAAGGCAGGACAAGAAGCAATGGATAGAAACTGATCAAGAAGAAGAGCAACCTAGAACTAAGGAGAAATTTTCTGACAGTTAGAACAACCTGCCTCAAAAAGTTGTGAATGCTCCAACACAAGAAGTTTTTAAGAAGAGACTCGACAGCCATTTGTCTGAAATGGTATAGGGCAGGGGTCTTCAAACTTGACCCTTTTATGACTTGTGGACTTCAACTCCCAGAATTCCTCAGCCAGGCATGCTAACTGAGGAATTCTGGGAATTCAAGTCCACAAGTTATAAAAGGGCCAAGTTTGAAGACCTCTGGTATAGGGTTTCCTGCCTAAGCAGGGGGTTGGACTAGAAGTCCTCCAAGATCCCTTCCAACTCTATTATTATTATTATTATTATTATTATTATTATTATTATTATTATTATTATTATTATTATTATTATTATTATTATTATTATTATTCATCGCACAGTCAGCCAGATGTTCAGACTGGATTTGGCATTTTTGTCTACCGATCGAGTCCTTACCCAGGACCTGGGATAGGCAGATGTGGATGTTTGATGGTATTACAGATCTCGTCGCAGGATGGAAGTAGTTCCTAGTAAGGCCGCCTTTTGCAATTGACTAATAGCGAATTTGTCAATGCCAATGGTGTTCAAGTGGTGCTCCAGTTATTTTGGGATGGCACCCAAGGCGCCTATTACTATTGGTATTACCCTTGCTTGCCTTTGCTACAGTCTTTCTATTTCTATTTGTAGGTCTTTGTATTTTGTTATCTTCTCCAGTTCTTTCTCATTTATTTTGCTGTCTCCAGGCACTGCCACATCCACTATCCAGACTTTTTTGTCTTTCTTATTGACAATTGTTAAGTCCGGGGTGTTATGTTGCAGGTGCTTGTCTGTTTGAATTCTGAAGTCCCAGAGCAGTTTAATTTTATCATTTTCTATGACTTTCTCTATTTTATGATCCCACCAGGCAATATTTCTTGCAGATCTACCAATGCACCATTGTTGCTACTTTGTCATGCCGCTGCTTGTAGTCAGTCTGTGCGATCTTCTTGCAGCAGCTTACCAGGTGGTCTACTGTTTCTTCAGCTTCTTTGCATAGGCGGCACTTACTGTCTTCTCAATTTTGACTTTATATGCATTTGTCCTTAAGGCTTGGTCTTGTGCAGCCAGAATTAGTCCCTCGGTCTCTTTCTTCAACTTTCCTGCTCTTAGCCATTGCCAGGTCTTGTTATTATCTGCTTTCCCAGCTATTTTTTTTTAATGTACTGGCCATGTAGTGCTTTGTCTTCCCATGCCTCTATTCTGTTCTTCATTTGGTCTTTCTTGTAGGCCAGTTTGGTCTCTCCAGTAGTCAGTAAGCCTTCCTGATATACTAATTTCATCACTGTCCTTCAGATATTCTTCCAAAGCCATTTTTTTCTTCTTCAACCATCTGATGTACTTGCAGCATTCCATGCCCACCTATTTGCCTTGGTATTATTATTATTATTATTATTATTATTATTATTATTATTATTATCATCATCATCATCATTATCATCATCATCATCATTCCAGGGTATCTCTTCAAAATGCAGGGTTGCATGTCATGAAGATGATTTGCAAATGGGATGGATTTAAAAAAATTGCAAGATGAAGAGGAAACACAACAGACATGAGCAAAACCAAGTGGCTGGAACATTATGGGAGAAAACAATAATTTAACTCTCACTACGAGTGGCTGTCAGAAGCACAAAGGGGACAGCGAGTTGCTGTATCCTGTAAAAATGAGTGGGCAAAGCTGATTAGCACACAACCTTGTTAGCTGAAAAAGCCGGTTCCTGTTACAAAACTAATCAAGGAGAAATATCTTCAGCAGAGGGACGTGATTAGGCAGGCACATTCTCTGCCCTCAGAAAGAGAGAAGCCAGGAGAAGGAACAAGGCAGCTAAGTGCAGGTTTGGAAAACAAACTGGGTTAAAGTCTCTGCAGATCTGGGAAGTCAACGCACAAACAAACAGCCTGTCGAAAGCATAGCAGAAGAACAGAGTTGGAAGGGGCCGTGGAGATCTTCTAGCTCAACCCCTTACTCGATCAGGAGATTCTAGAGCCACTTCAGACAAATGGTTGCCCAATCTCTTCATGACCATGGCACAAACTGGAAACAGCTGCGAATGTCAGAACTTTGGAACTAGATCATAAGTACATTTTGAAGTATCCATTAAGCAATTGGTGTAAGTTGAACACTACCTGTAGTTTTCTTAAATCAAATAGAACAGAACAGAACAGAACAGAACAGAATAGAATAGAATATGGAGTAGAGTAGAATAGAATAGAATAGAATAGAATAGAATAGAATAGAATAGAATAGAATAGAATAGAATAAGAAATAGAATAGAATAGAATACAATAGAACAGAACAGAACAGAACAGAACAGAATAGAATAGAATAAGAAATAGAATAGAATAGAATAAGAAATAGAATAGAATAGAATAGAATAGGAAATAGAATAGAATAGAATAGAACAGAACAGAATAGAATAAGAAATAGAATAGAATAGAATAGAACAGAACAGAATAGAATAGAATAGAATAGAATAAGAAATAGAATAGAATAGAATAAGAAATAGAATAGAATAGAATAGAATAGACTAGAATAGAATAGAATAGAATAGAATAGAATAGAATAGAGCTGGAAGGGACCTTGGAGGTCTTCTAGTCCAGCCCCCCCTCCTGTTCAAACAGGAGAACCTATACCATCTCAGACAAGTGAATGTCTAGTCTCTTCTTAAAAACCTCCAGGGATGGAGCACCCACGATTTCTGGACACAAGTTTTGTTCCAACTGGTTGATTGTCCTCCCTGTCAGGAAGTTTCTCCTTAATTCCAGGTTGCTTCTCTCTGTGATCAATTTCCAACCATTGTTTCTCGTCCTGCCCTCTGGTGCTTTGGAGAATAATTTGACGCCCTCTTCTTTGTAGCAGCCCCTCAAATACTGAAACACTGAGCCTTTAAGATTTCATACTGTTCAAAAACAGAATAATAGAGTTGGAAGGGACCTTCAATGTCTTCTAGTCCAGCTGCTTGCTCAAGCAGGAGACCCCCACACCATTTTGGATAAAAGGCTGTCCAAACCCTTCTTAAAAACCTCCATTGATGTAGAAACCACCACTTCTGAAGGAAAGCCATTCCACGGGTTGATTGTTCTCACTGTCAGGAAATTTCTCCTTGGTTCTAGGTTGGTTCTCTCCTTGATTAGTTTCCATCCATGAATTAGTAACGGAGCTTCACTCATTGTTTCACGTTCACAAAGGGCGTGTGTCGTCCTTGAAATTCATCTCTAGCTTGGATGCAATTGCCCCATGATTTGAAGCCCAGCCATTTCCTTTGTGCTGTGCAATCTTAAGGAATTCTACTGGGTAGTTCAAGCTGGAAATTAAACTCTTATCCTGAGCATATTGGTGGTGCCCCTTTCAAAATCTCAAGTGCTACACTAAATGGCTAATTGCCATTTTTCTGGGATTGCAGCCAACAAAAGGAGAATGGCCGCCGAGGATGGGTCCGGTGCTATCTCTGAATAAGCCACAGTTGGCTGCTTCAAAAATTACATCTGATTCCTGAGTCCTCGAAGAGAAACCAGCAGGAACCAATTCGCCCCGGGCAACATTTTGCTTTATTTTATTTAGTCTATTTTAATTTTAAAAAGAGAAGAACAAGGTCTGAGCTTCCAGCCTCGTGTTTGTTTCTGATTATTATGATGAGAAAGAAAAACAAAGGAAAGTTTGAATTCCTTGCATGGGAGGGAAATGGTGCCCCCACCCTATGAAAGACAAAACAGATAGTTCTCGACTTATAAGCAGTCAAATTATTCTCCAAAGCAACAGAGGGCAGGACAAGAAACAATGGTTGGAAACTGATCAAAGAGAGAAGCAACCTGGAATTAAGGAGAAACTTCCTGACAATGAGGACAATTAACTACGGTAGTGGAGCAACCTGCCTCCAGAAGCAGTGAATGCTCCAACAATGGAAGTATATAAGAAGAGACTGGACAATCACTTGTCTGAGATGGTATAGCTTCTCCTGCTTGAGCAGGGGGCTGGACTAGAAGACCTCCAAAGTCCCTTCCAGCTCTATTCTGTTCTGTTCTATTCTGTTCTGTTCTGTTCATGTCCTCTAGTCAATGTTATGACTTCTCCCTGGCTTCAAGCTGGCTTCGTGGTTTCTCTACTTCCTGAGATTTGCCTCTTGGAAAAAAAAGTAGATGGTAACATTTTTGTTCTTATGAATGTAATAATGATAATGAAGACACCACACACACATATGCTGGGGAGAGGGAAGGATTAAACTGGCTGGAAACATTACTTTAGCTAAAATTAATTATTTTGCAGCTTGGCGTGCTGGCTGCACCCAGCACATCTGGCTAATTCATACTTCAATGTCCTGTTATTAGAGAATATTTGCAGCTCAGGGTTGAAGTGTGGGGTTCTTGGTTCTCTCTGAGCTGGGTGATTTTCTTGCAGATGTTTCATTACCCAGCTAGGTAACATCATCAGTCTAATAGGAAGAGGGATTTGATCTTTGTTCTGCTATAAATGGCTTGCCCTTCAGTGTTGGCAGGAATGGATTTGGTGGTTCCTTCATGAGGCTATGGCTGACTGTTTGACTGCTGCTCTGAGAGAGAGAGAGAGAGAGAGAGAGAGAGAGAGAGAGAGAGAGAGAGAGAGAGAGAGAGAGAGAGAGAGAGAGAGAGAGAAAGAGAGAGAGAAATAATAATAATAACAATAATAACAATAACAATAACAATAATAACAATAATAACAATAACAATAACAACAATAATAACAATAACAATAACAATAACAATAACAACAACAACAACAACAATAACAATAACAATAACAACAACAACAACAATAACAACAACAACAACAACAATTCCTGAGGTTCTGACACACGACTCGGTTGGAGAGGTGGTGGCGGCCTGGGACAGGGCGGCTGCCGGTGCCCTGGATCGAGTTGTGCCTTTGCGGCCTCTGATTCGGCGTGGGTCTCGACCGGCCCCGTGGTATAACGAGGGGTTGAGAGAGATGAAACGCCGGAAAAGACGCCTAGAGAGCAGTTGGAGATCGAGCCGTGCCGAATCTGACCGAACATTGGTAAGAGACCATATTAGGTCCTACCTAATGGCGATAAGAGCAGAGAAGTGTTCCTACCTCACTGCTCTTATTGCGTCATCAGATAACCGCCCAGCCTCCTTGTTTAGGGTGACCCGCTCCCTCCTTCATCAGGAGGTGAGGGGAGACCCCTTAGAGGGTAGAGCTGAGGATTTCGGAAAATATCTGTATGATAAAATCGCTCAGATACGGGAAGGCTTCGACTTCAACTGGGTATGTCCAATGGGAGAGGCGGAGGCTGGTCTTGAGACTGTTACCTGGGTTGAGTTTGACCCCGTGACCCCCGAGGACGTGGACAGGTTGCTGGGGGGACTTAGGGCGACCACATGTTTACTGGACCCGTGCCCCTCCTGGTTGGTGCTGGCCTCCCGGGAGGTGGTACGAGGCTGGTTCCGAGCAATTATCAACGCTTCCTTGAGTGAGGGTGTCTTTCCCGCTGCCTTGAAAGAGGCAGTGGTGAGACCCCTCCTCAAGAAGCCTGCCCTGGATCCAGCTGTTTTATCAAACTATCGTCCCGTCTCCAACCTTCGCTTTCTTGCGAAGGTTGTTGAGAGTGTGGTTGCCCGACAGTTCCCGCAGCACCTGGAGGAATCGTCATATCTCGATCCGTTCCAGTCGGGCTTCAGGCCTGGCTACAGCACGGAAACAGCATTGGTCGCGTTGGTGGATGATCTCTGGCGGGCCCAAGACAGGGGTTGCTCCTCTGTTCTGGTGCTATTGGACCTCTCGGCGGCTTTTGATACCATCGATCATGGTATCATGCTGCAACGGTTGGAGGGGCTGGGCATAGGAGGCACTGTCTTGCAGTGGTTCTCCTCCTTCCTCTCTGGCCGGATGCAGTCTGTGTTGACAGGGGGCCAGAGGTCGACCCCGAGACCCCTCGTATGTGGGGTACCTCAGGGGTCGGTCCTCTCGCCTCTACTGTTCAACATTTATGTAAAGCCGCTGGGTGAGATCATCCGTGGTTTTGGCGTGGAGTACCACCAGTACGCTGATGATACCCAGCTGTACATTTCCACGCCAAACCACCCCAACGATGCCCTTGCCGTGCTGACCCAGTGCCTGGAGGCCGTGCGGGTATGGATGGGGAGAAACGGACTCAAGCTCAACCCCTCCAAGACCGAGTGGCTGTGGTTACCGTCGTCCCGGTACAGCCAGCTGATTCCATCGCTGTGTATTGGGGGCGAAACAGTGGCTCCCACAGGAAGGGTTCGCAACTTGGGAATCCTCCTGGACTCACGGCTGTCCTTAGAGGACCATCTGACGGCCGTGGCCGGGAGGATGTTCCACCAGGTTCGCCTGGTGCGCCAGTTGCGTCCCTTCCTAGACCGGGACTCGCTACGCACAGTCACTCATGCCCTCGTGACCTCCAGGCTGGACTACTGTAATGCTCTCTACATGGGGCTCCCCTTGAGGTGCATCCGGAAGCTCCAACTTGCCCAGAATGCGGCCGCGCGGGTAGTGATGGGAGCGTCGTGGCGCTCCCACGTAACACCGCTCCTGCGTGAGTTGCACTGGTTGCCGGTGGTCTTTCGGGTGCGGTTCAAGGTGTTAGTGACCACTTTTAAAGCGCTCCATGGCATCGGACCCGGATACTTACAGGACCGTCTACTGCCAGCAAATACCTCCCGCCGTCCGGTACGCTCCCACAGAGAGGGCCTCCTCAGGGAGCCGTCGGCCAGACAGTGCCGGCTGGCGACCCCCAGGGGGAGAGCCTTCTCTGTGGGAGCTCCCACGTTATGGAACGAGCTCCCCCCCGAACTCCGTATAATAACAGATTTACGCACCTTCCGTCGGGAACTAAAAACATTCCTTTTCCGACAGGCCGGCCTGGCATAGAAGCTTCTGAGTATTTTTTTAAGATTTTAAATTTTATATGTTTTGGGTTTTAGGATTTTGGCCAAATGATTTAATTTATTTTTAATTATTTTAAATTTTGTATATTTATATGTTTCTTAAATTTTAGGCTGTACACCGCCCCGAGTCCTTCGGGAGAGGGGCGGTATAGAAATTTAATAAAATAAATAAATAAATAAATAAAACAATAACAACAACAACAACAACAACAACAATAACAATAACAATAATAATAATAATAATAATAATAATAATAATAATAATAATAATAATAATAATAATAAAGTTGGAAGGGACCTTGGAGGTCATCTAGTCCAACCCCCTGCTCAGGTAGGAAACCCTATACCATTTCAGACAAATGGCTATCCAGTCTCTTCTTAAAAACTTCCAGTGTTGGAGCATTCACCGCTTCTGGAGGCAGGTGGTTCCACTGGTTAATTGTTCTAACTGTAGGAAGTTTCTCCTTAGTTCTAGGTTGCTTCTCTCTTTGGTTAGTTTTCACCCTTTGCTTCTTGTCCTGCCTTCAGGTGCTTTGGAAAATAGCTTGACTCCCACTTCATTGGGGCAGCCCCTGAGATATTGGAATACTGCTATCATGTCCCCCCTCGTCCTTCTCTTCATTAAACTAGACATACATTCATAAACTAGACATTAAGTTAGATAGATAGATAGATAGATAGATAGATAGATAGATAGATAGATAGATAGATAGATAGATAGATAGATAGATAGATAGATAGATAGATAGATAGATAGATAGATAGATAGATAGATAGATAGATAGATAGTGTTCTGTCTGGCCCCTCTCAGCTCATTAAAATCCACATCAATATGTCTTTAAGAGGTTTATTTAACACATTTCAAAAGAATTCACTTCAAAGCACGCTGCTGGCATTTTGCTGGCAGAAACAGCCAAGTCCATGTATTTACATTTAGATTAAAACATACTCCTTCCACACCTTCCAATTAACTCACTCTTTCTTTATCACATTGGCAAGACCTCATTATTTCCCCGTAGATTTCCAAAACATCAGAAGACTGAATTCAAACGGCAAGGCTCCAGATATCAGGCTACTCCTTGATTAACGTTGCTCGTGACAAAGGCGTAGTCTCTCTGTCCCCTTCTAATATTGTGTCCGATACGTCACTTCCCCCCATTACTTCCTTTTTCACTTAACTGACACCTTCGATTATCAACCTTCGAAATCTCGGATCAAGCCATCTATCTTCTTGGATCCAAATCTGACCCCTCACTTGTGAATCTGACCCAGACTGCTGTAAATCTCCTCCCTGTCTGGCTCAGCTGCCGGGGGGGGGAAACACCCAGAGGGCCTGGCTGCTGATCCTCATCATCTGATACTTCCCAAGCTGGTCTAGGGACACTCACAACAGATAGATAGATAGATAGATAGATAGATAGATAGATAGATAGATAGATGGATGGATGGATGGATGGATGGATGGATGGATGGATGGATGGATGGATGGATGATGGATGGATGGATGGATGGATGGATGGATGGATGGATGGATGGATGGATAGACAGATAAGATAGATAGATAGATAGATAGATAGATAGATAGATAGATAGATAGATAGATAGATAGATAGATAGATAGATAGATAGATAGATAGATAGATAGATAGATAGATAGATAGATATAGATAGATAGATAGATAGATAGATGAGAGAGAGAGAGATGCCAATGGTGGAGAATATTGAAATGAGGGGTCTTGGTGTTTTCTGAATCTCCTACAGATGGTTCTATCCATTGTGGAATTTTCCATGCATCCTTTGTCCATTCCTACCCACAGAGCAGAAAAACAAGGCCGATGACAGCATCCTGGATGCTCGGAAACTGAAAGAAAGTGCTTCTGACATGCCTGACATAAATTAGTCGTCTAAAAGGCATCGTTGCTAAACTGTCTGAACATAAAACAAAGTTCACTTAATATTGCTGAATGAACTGTTCTGAAAGAGACCTCCAGCTGTCCTTATTGCATCTGGAGCCGAAGGGAGGAGAAGACTTATGGAGGAGAAAGAGGCACAAAGCATTAAATTCCTCAACCAGGGAGGACCCAGCCATCCAAATTTAAAGTTCAATTCTTTTTTTTTTCCTCTGAAGTTTTATTTCTTTATTTTCCCCCCTTTAATATCATCAGCAGTTTTCTGCATAATGCAAGATTTTGGATTGATCACACCTTTTGTTTGGGATGATCTATGCTTTTGCACTGAAGAAAGTTCTGGAAGAAAGTTCCTGAGGAACAATCACATAAAAAGAGGAGTTGAGGTGGTTTAAAATGTGGATGTTCCTACTTTGGAAAATCTTTGGAATCTTGAAAGCTCAACACGTTTTTTGGACTGTCTTCTGGTGATTTTGTTGTTAGTTGTGAAGTCATGTCCGACCCATCGTGACCCCATGGACAATGTTCCTCCAGGCCTTCCTGTCCTCTACCATCTTCTGGAGTCCATTGAAGCTCACACCTACAGCTTCAGTGACTCCATCCAGCCCCCTCATTCTCTGTCGTCCCCTTCTTCTGTTGCCCTCCATCTTTCCCAGCATTAGGCTCTTCTCCAGTGAGTCCTTCCTTTTCATTAGATGGCCAAAGTACTTGAGTTTCAACTTCAGGATCTGGCCTTCTAAAGAGCATTCAGGGTTGATCTGTTCTGGTGATATGTGCAGGCAAAACTGCATATTTACAGCACTATGACCAAATCTAGGACAATATCTTCAAAACTCATAGGTTGCCTTAACAGAGGGATAGAATTGAGATCATGTGAAGTGTTAGTTTCACTTTATAATGCCTTGGTAAGACCACACTTGTTTATGTTAAACCATGTTATAGGCATATGGATCCAGTTTGGGTTGCCACAATATAGAAAAGATGTTGAGACTCTAGAAAGAGTGCAGAGAAGAGCAACAAAGATGATTAGGAGACTGGAGGCTGAAACATATAAGGAACGGTTGCTGAATTGGGTATGTCTAGTTTAATGAAGAGAAGGACGAGGGGGGACATGATAGCAGTCTATCCAATATCTCAGGGGCTGCCCCAAAGAAGAGGGAGTCAAGCTGTTCTCCAAAGTGCCTGAAGGCAGGACAAGAAGGAAGGGATGAAAACTAACTATGGGGAGAAGCAACCTAGAACTAAGGAGAAATTTCCTGAGGGTGAGAACAATTCACCGGTGGAACAACCTGCCTCCAGAAGCGGTGAAGGCTCCAACACTGGGAGTTTTTAAGAAGAGACTGGACAGCCATTTGTCTGAAATGGTATAGGGTT
>JARGCV010001425.1:25000-34026 GCA_034064705.1 Bothrops alternatus | reverse complement strand
TCTGTCTGTCTGTCTGTCTGTCTCTGTGTGTGTGTTTCCAGAAGAGAAGGATCAGGACAGATTGGGAGTGTGATCAGAAATCCATTTGCTGTAATGGCAAGAGATAGAATATTAGCGTGGAATCTGGGCTACCGGTGAGTCTGCATTTTGCAAAGAAACACAGTATAGTTTTGCACATCATGGCTTATTTGTACAAACTCTTATTCCTGCTAGTTGTGTATAGGGAGGGGGGGGATATCCTTAGAAATAACTAGTCTGCCCCCTCCCAGCCCACTCAAGCAGTTTCCTCTCCCCATACTCTCTCATTTTGTTTTTTTGAAATTCCTAAGGACTAGAAACTCATTTTTAAAAGAAATCCTGGCAAGGTGGACTTCTGTGGTCGGCTATCAGTTCCCGGCTCTCTGGAATATCCAGCCCTTCATCCTGCCGTGTCTATTCCTAATGGAAAAGCTCCCCTGGGTAGACAGTCCCAGGACAAGCCCCCCCCCCAATTCTGCCCAGCCTCCTCATGCTGGGGCTTGATTGGCAGGAAGGCTTTCCCGTGAGGACGGCCAAGCGGCCACGGTGACCCTCTCCAAGGTCAGGTGAAGGAGACTGCTGTTCCTCGAAGCCGAGGTCAACTCATCAACTAAAGCAATAAAGTGTTTTATTGATAAACAGGATGTACGTGCATAGGAGGGCAGAGTAATAAGGTGTGCAGTCCTCTCCTCCCTCTTCCTCTCTCCAAAGGTGGGTTTCCTAAAGCAGCTTCCTCCCTGCCAGCCCACATCTGGCCAGAGGGGCAGGAGAAATATTGACCACCCTTAAACGGTCTTCCAAGTCTGCTGGGCAGGAACGTCCGTCCTAACAGAATTTCTCCTCTTGCGACCCGGACCTTGAACAAGGCCTTGAACCCAGGGCCGTGGGTGTCTCACCTGTGTCTCCTTTGGAGAAGGAGTCTGAGGCTTGATGGGCTGCAGGTGGAAAACACAGATCCTGTCCCAGGGCTGGACCCTCGACCTCTCAAACCCGACTCGGGGACCCGCTCGAAAATAAACTTGCCTGCCAAGCAGAGACCCAGAATGGGAGCCCCAGCTCGGTCTCCCAGGAGGCCCTTTGTGGGGCGAGATCAGAATCCAGAATCTGATGATCAAACCCCTTTGCTGTAGCCCCGGGTTGGTCTAGACCAGGGGTCCCCACAACCCACAGTCTGTGGCCCCAGTACCGGGCCGCGGCATGCCAGCAGCCGGTCCGCACAAACAAGCAAAGCCCCATCCGCGGGATGCAGGCAGTACCAAAACCACGCCCACTCCGGTCCGCGGGAAAAACCTCTCTCCACGGAACTGGCCCCCGGTGCCCCGAAGGTTGGGGGCCTCTGGTCTAGACGGGCTTCGAGTGTCAGAACCAGCAAGCCGCTCTCCCCTTGCGAGGGGTGGATTTTGGCAGCTCGCCTTGGGAGCTGTGTGTGAGCGGCACCCCGAGAGTTTTTCTCCATCCCTGCCCGGCCCTCCTCCGCCTTCCTCCCTCTCCTGCCCAAACAAAGCGGTGAATAATTGATTGGCTGAAACCCTCCTTGGCTCCTGCGAGGCTGGCACGGCGCTTTCCTCCTGAGCGCAGCTACTCAGCTGGGCTGAAAATTCTTCAATAAGAATACGAAAAACCCATCTGTTCCTTTTCTCCCAGCCGTCTGAAGTGACAGTCCTCCCAAGCCCTGTTCGCTTTCCTCGCCCACCGCTTTTCCGTAGCTGCGGACGGCCCTCCCCTCTCTCCCAGCCCCTCCGCCGGCTGGAGCCCCTTCCTCCAGGGCATCACCCCTAGCCCATGGTCCCCTCCCTCCTTGTCCTCCCCACCCTCCTTCCCGGTTTGCCTTCTCCTGCCCACCCTTTATCGCCAGCCTGTGTTGACCGCGACGGTCCAACTTGCATTGAAGGAAGTGTAAAGTGTCTGGAGGATTTGCCTCCACGGTGGTTGTGCTGCTGTTGTCGTAGGTTGTTTTATCAGTCCAGGTTGAGCCCTCAGATAAAAGTTGTGACCTCGATGAATACTTGCAAGTTAAGCACATTTGCACACAGGGTGGTTACTTTTCCGTAAGGTGGCCTGCGTCTAAAAAACTTCGAGAAGGAAGTGTGAGGCAAGGCCGTTCACATCTCCTCCTCCTCCTCCTCCTCCTCCTCCTCCTCCATTCCTCATTTTTCCTTGCTGCTGTGCAGGTGCATGGCATTTGAGTATGCACCCTCTTGAGGACTAGAGACCTTTTTTAAAAAAATACTGATTGTTTGTGGGAAGGAGATTTGGATCTGCCACTGATTTCCCAATGTGAGTGGAAGGCCGGACGGATTCTTAACCGCTTTCCTCCTTTTTCTCTCTCTCTCCCACCCCCCACCCCCCCTCAACTTTCGCTCAGGCCAACTCGTGGTTGTAAACACTGAGAGCAAGGCATTGTTTTCTCAGGAAGCATTGAATATAAATACGGCCCTGAGGGAGAGCATGTCCTGGGCCGAGATGAAACAGGACTCGGTGACAGGCCTGGATTATAAATGGCTTCCTTGGATTGATCCAAAAGCTAAACATTGCTTTTGGGGAGAAGTACAATCCTACGGGAAGTTTACATAGCCTGGAACTTTTTCAGGCAGGGCCCTGGATGGTGAATCCAAACCCTGTGTGGTGTGTATGTGTGTGTAGTGGGAGGGTGGGGTGTTCAAGCTGACCTTTCGAGCCATGGGGAGAAGGGTGGACCCCAGGATTGGCAGAGTTTGCTCTTCTCTAGCTAGTCTACATTCACAGGCTGGACTTAAGGCTGCCTCTGTCCAGCAGAGTGATTTTATTTCCGAAATACACAAAGAGAACCGGGGGCTTAAATAGTATTTCAGAGAAAATCGCCTACGTTGATTTTTTGCCTCCATTGGCAGTTGCTTCCCTGCGTTCCCTCTTGTGTCCGGGGCTGTTTATCTTGATGCCGAATTTTGAAAGGTAAAAGACTCTGGGGGCAGGTTTCTCCCCCCCACCCGCTCCATTAAATCTGTTGGGCGAAGAGTGGCCTTTTAACAGCAGATTGTGCTTTTTACCAATCGTAATTTGAAAACTTTCTAAAGGTTTATATCCTCAGATCCGCTCTTTAATAGGAGCTGCCAAATGGGAAGGGAATCCTGTGGGGAGGGGATTTCCACTTAGGGGGCTTTCTGTTGCTCTGAAAGAGGAGAAGGGTGGAGGGATGACGGGACACTGCGAATATGTGGCCTCCTACTACCTGTAGGAGAGTATGGAGATGGCCCTGGAGAAGGAGTTCAGCAGCCCTTAGTAAACACCGGAAGGGAGAGGGTGTGAGAAAGAAACTCAAGACTGCTCTGCCTTAATGGTCTTGGGCATCGTAGGGGTGATCGATTGGGGGGAAGATGGAATCTGTTGTTCTACCCCCAAATAGAGTCTTTGGAGGGTCTGTTTCTCAACCGATCCCATCCCAAAGAGCTGATATCACTTCTGGCTGATGGTGGAACATCTGCCTTGCCCAAAGGATTCACTCTGGGCGTTAATGCACCTAGATCAGCTCTCTTTGCAGTGAATCACCAGTGGCTTTTGGGGACAGGCTGACTCCCAAGTTCTCCAATTAGCCAATCTCTCCAAGCCCGGCCACCATTTGCACTTAACGACCCTTTGCAGCATCCCACGGTCAATTCAGACACTTGGCATATTTATGACGGTTGCAGTATGGGGGGGGGGTGTCACGCAAGACGATCCCCTTTTGCGGTCTTCCAACAAGAAAGGTCAAGGGGGGCGGAAGCCAGATCCCCTTTTAACAACTGTGTTACTTAGCTTAACAACTGAAACATTTCGTATAATGACAGTGACCAGAAAGGTGATAAAAGGGACAAACTCACTGAGCGACATATATTTGGGGCTCAGCTTTTGTCGTTAAGTCGAGGACTACTTGCAAATTCATTTCTCCTCTCCCCCCCCCCCCCACACACAGACAGACACACACAGATCCTTCCCCCATCTGGAGCTGGGCTAGGTGTTAATTTCCTTTAACCCTCTCCGGCTGAGGTGTAGCTGAGGAGAGATGTGGGCCAAGGCTGCTCCTTCTTTCTGGAGCAGCTAAGGCCAAGGAAACACGGTGACGAAAGTTTGACCTGGATTCCCCTCTAAGCCACTATTACGCAAGCAGATATGTGTGTGTGCGCGCGAGAAAAAGAGCATCTGGGTATGCATTCCGCAGAACCTAGATGTATCTAGTGTGTTCAGGGTGTGCCCTCTCTCTGAGGATACGGGCGGGCGTGTGTGTGTTTTTTCTACAGGTGTACGTGTTTTCGTTCCACTGTTATCGGGCATCGCATTGTTTGTGGTGAAAAAGAACAATGCAAAGTGGAGGCTTGGTTATTTTGCAGGGTTCGCTGGCCCTCCCACGGGCTAGATCGGTTTAGATTACGCTCCCTGCCACTTTGAAAATGAGATCAACAGCCTCTGCCTTCAGCTCTCTGCTCGCCGGCCAGTGCGATCTTGCAAAACCATTACGGGAAACGGGCCCCGTAATTGGTGCGTGGATACGGTGGGCTGGCTGTCTTCGTCCCACAAGAGAAAGGAATGGTGGGAACCGGACTACTTAGCCAACGGAAAGGAGAAAGAGAAACTTTCCCGAAGTGGCTGAAGCGATAAAAGAACGTTTTAGAAACCACAATTCCCAATCAGAGCAGAGCAATGCTCATTTTGGCAGCCTAGGAATGTCGGTTGCGGAGGCAGAAAAATCACTTGATGTCCAGGAAGGTTTGAGGATGTTTTAAGGGGCATTTTGCTCCTTGCTGTCACTTGTTTGTGGATCAGCCATCGGCCAGTGGGTCTCTCCCCTGTCGCTCTTCATGGGAAATGGTGCCCAGAGCGGTCAGCCACTCACGCCAAGCAGCCTCTTGCTGACAATTGGACGGTTGTTCTGAAGTTTCAGGCTATTCTATGGGGCTGTCAGGCTGAAGCACTGGGTTAAGGCACAAGGGCTTCTGGATGCACCACCAGGCCTTGGATAGATGGCATGCTGTGCCTACCTCTTAGGGCTTAAGTGGGAAAGATACCTGGGGCTGGATGGAGGATACGTGGGGCAGAAGCAAGGGAAAAGTCTGGGGTCTTAAAACCCAAGCCAAGTGTCATTCTAATTTGGTTGGTTTGTTAGTAGATACATCTTGTCCTAGCTCCAGCCACTCCAGGCAACTAACTTCCAAATAAAGCCCCTGAAATAATAAGAAGAAATTGCACGATAGTAATAATAATACAAGTAAAAAACGTGCGGTTACCTGTGAGACAATTCGCGTTGCAGATCTTAATCTCCAATTGCTACCTTAAAGAGAGGGGTGCTTGTGTTGTGTGGAAAGACAAGTGTGCGGGCACTCTTATCTGTTTCTCCCACAAACAGGTTAGAGGGGAGCAGAATTACGTCTTGGGCACACGGGACAAATAGTGGCAGGAAAGAGAGGAAGGGCATCGTTGACACAGCGCCCAGGCAGAGCTTTGCAAAGAGGTGGTTACTTCATTTATCAAGCCTAAATTCCGTGTCCATATATCTCTTGCTCCTTATTCTTGGAGCAGACTCGTCGAATGAGGGGAAAAGACCCAAACGGACCCGCTTCCCAATTCAGTCAGCTGGGCGGCACGCGACAAGGCCTCAGTCATCTTGATGTCAGGAGTTCTGAACTCGCCTCAAATGAATCTTTGAGATCCTTTGTTTTTCCTGCCTCCTGGACATGCGGTCGGGTTTTCCAAGATCACGTTTTTCTCAAATATCTAGAGTATTTGAGGGGGAAAGTTCATTCTCCGAGCTTGTGGGTTGCTTTCCGAACGTTTCGTACCAGGCTAGGTAACATCTTCAGGAGAGTTTAGGGATCAGGGACCGGTTCCGTGGAGAGAGGTTTTTGGAGGGGGCGTGGTTTTGTGTGCTGTCTGCATCCCGCGGATAGAGCTTTGCTTGTTTGGGCGGCCCAGTTGCTGGCCGGTAGTGATCCACGGACCGGGGGTTGGGGACCCCTATCTACAGCAGGCATGTCACACTCGTGATGTCACATGACGTCGCGCGATGTAGCGGGACTTTTTCCCCATTGCTGGCAATGGGGTGGGCGCAGTTTCACTGTGATGCATCCGGCTCTGGGCCGGCAATTTGACATGCCTGATCTACAGTATTTGCTGTGTTTATTATACGTTTATATGTACAAGTTGTGTCATTATTTGGAGCGTGTGGCCTTGAAAAGCTATTATAGATGCTTGGGATAGAAGCAGTGGTGGGATTCAGCCAGTTCGCACCACTTTGGCAGAACCGGTAGCTAATTTTTTGTTGCCCAGGCCCAGAATGGACTTCCGGAAGTGGCATCCATGCAGAGAACCGGTTGAATCCACCACTGGCTAGAAGAATGAATACACCTCTGCTAATATTCATTTTGTCTCTCTCTCTCTCTCTCTCTCTCTCGCTCTTTCCCCTGCCCCTTCCTCCAGCTGAAAGAAGAATATGCACTGACACAATCTCAGGAAACCCCAAGATGGCTGCCAAGCGCAAAGGTGGCCTGAAATTAAACGCAATCTGTGCCAAGCTCAGCCGCCAGGTAGTCTTTGAGCACAAAGGACCTGAGCAGGGACATGTCGACAGAGCTCCCCTTGGGTGGGAAAGCGTTGGCGTTGACGCGGCAGGCCCCAAGGAGGTCGCCCAGGCAGCCACCAAGGAGCCGAGGGCCGAGTTTCCAGAGGGGCCGAAGCGCGTGCAGAAGATCGAAGAGGACAAGCGGAGGGAGGTGATCGAGAAGTGGGTCAACGGCGAGTACGGCGAAGACCCCTTGCTGGGGCGCATCGAGAACAAGGAGCCCAAGGCCCCCGAGGGGACGGAGGTGCCCCCCGAGGGGTCTACATGGTCCAGCCGAAAGGTTGCAGCGACGATGAGGATAACGGGGACGAAGCCGCGCCCCTGAAGGACTCCCAAGATGGCAGCTTCCTGGAGGACCGCGATTCAGACGGGCCTCCCCCAAAGGACGAAAGCTTCCGGGCCTCCAACAGTGAAACCAGTTCCAAGCTCAGTGGAGGAGCTCCTGCAGGTGAGATGGTTCACGCACGGCAGCTCGGATGTCTTACTTTGGGTGCAATGGGCAACCTGCCTTTCCAGAAAACCTGGGACAATCTCCTTGGTGGGGGCACGTTTTGCATGGAATGGGGTTAATCGCATGTTTTTAGATCTAGGTTATGGAGATCTAGGACCTGGACAGATATGCAAGATGGGTGTGGGTTGACATCATCCAAATAGCTTTTAGCTCTTTCAGGGAAGTTCAGTGTCTTTTCCGTAACGGGAAGACCCCAGCCCAGCCTTGAATTCCCCCCCCCCCCATTGTAACCTGGACAGTACCCCCTTTTAAACAAATGCGATTGTACGTAGATTTAAAATGGGATTATGAAACGTGAGTCAAACATCACAGTGCCATTAGAACAGTCAATGCTACCTTGTGCATATATAATAAATGAGGACCATTCCGATATATTATTTAAAAGGCCCAAACTTAAATACATTTTATTCAGAATGATTTAAAACACTAATAGCAACCACTAAACTACGGATAATGGGACTGCAGTGGCAGCGAGCGCAGGTACAAAATGGTGAACTAAATAAGCCGAATCCATAAGACAGGGATTTGCAGTTTGATACACATCCCACCCCCCACCCCCCCCAAGTAGCACCACAAAAAGAAAGTTCCTTTCGTTTGTTGTGCCCACCTGATGCCTCTTTTTATGGCGAGACGAAAAAGAAGAACAACATGGGTGGGCGAGCCAAGCCAGGCTCGTCCAGTAGAATTTGGACACTACAAGGTCCAATACATAAAAAAGGCAAGGATGTAAAGAAAATTAAAAACCAAATCAAAAAATTAAAATCAAACAGCAGCAACTCCTATTCCTTAGTCTCCCCCCCTTTTTTTTTTCCTTCTGCAGGACAGAATTCCCCCTTCTTTTTTTTTCTTTCCTTCCAGCGTTTGTTTTCTTAGTTGCACAATTCGGCAATCCTTTCTTTACTCTTTCAGCCTGAGTTTGTTCCCCCCCCCCACACACAAACACTTCTTTTAAATAACAATGAATTCCTGCTTGGGAAAAAAAATGCCCACTCAACTCTTTCCCGGGGCAAGGAAGATTTCCTTCATTTCCCACAGGTGGCACGGTGCCCTCCCCGCCCGCCGCCTTTCAAAATCCTCCTCCTGCTTTGAATTAAACTGCCCTTCTGGTTTGGAGTCTGTGTAATCTAGGGATAGGAGGGGGAACCTGAAGGGATATTGTTAAGCCAGGGGGAGCCATTCCAGGGGTGAGTTTGGATATGAAGCTAATTGAACCGGTAACGTCCATTAAATGTAGCTGTGCATTATTGCAAAGTGGGGGGGGGAGAGAGAGAGGCGTTTGCACGCTCCTTTTTTACTATGCCAAATTCAGTGTAAGGATTTCCCATTTCTTCTGTTGAAGAGCCCTACAAAGAGGGTTGCAAAAGGGGATCACATCATCATCATCATAGTAATAATAGTAATAAAGTTGGAAGGGACCTTAGAGGTCATCGAGTCCAGCCCCCTGCTCAGGCAGGAAACCCTATAGTACCATTTCGGACAAGTGGCTGTCCAGTCTCTTCTTAAAAGCGTCCCGTGTTGGAGCATTCCCCGCTTCTGGAGGCAGGTGGTTCCACTGGTTAATTGTTCTGATCTTGGGACACAGCAATGGTTGTAAGTATGAACCAGGGGCCAAGCGTCCAAATTTTGATCCCACGATCACGGGGACGCGGGAAAGGCTGTCGCTGTGACAAATGCTCATAAATCGCCTTTTTCAGCGATGCAATTCTGAAGGCGCCCTAAACGGATTGTTTGTAAGTGGAGAGCTACTTGTCATCTAACACAGCGGTCCCCAACCTTTCCGACTCGCTGGCCCAGCCTGGCGCGTGGGGAGGGGGCTCGGGAATGGCAGGCCTGCACGTGGGCACAAAGCTCCCCTCGCGAGCGGAGAGCGCTCGCGTGCGACGCTCCTTATGCGGAAAGGGTGCTTCGCGAACAGAAGCACCCTCCTCT
>JARGCV010001425.1:12500-20000 GCA_034064705.1 Bothrops alternatus | reverse complement strand
CAGCTCCTTTTGCTTGCCTGGTGATTTTAAAACCGAACCTCAGTCCTTTCCGTCGCTCTTTGGGAACCGTTGTCGTCTTCTGAGCCAGACAGATCTGAGACGGTTGCTGAAGTCCGCCTCATCCAGGATTTTGGAAGCAAAGCTGGTGCTGGCACGTGAGAATATTCTCCTTCTTTGCACCAATAAAAGCCAGTCCTTTCCAATGACCAGCAGCACTGCCTGCTGGGACCGCTTGAGGTCCAGAAGGCAAGAAAAACGATCGCCTTCCTCCTCCTTCCTCATCTCTCCTCTGATTTCCTCGGAGCAGTGTGTCTGCTCTGGAGCTTCTCCTGTTTGCGCTCTTAAAACTTACAAAAGGTTTACATTGGAACTGTGCATGTTTTCATAATCTGGCAATGTTTGTGATCTTAGGGCCATCAGCCACTCAAGAGTGCAGCACATAAATTGGGTGGCATAAATAAACAGAGAAGAGACAGCCAAAGCCACTTCATCCTAGGAAGCTGCAGATTACAGCCGGCCTCCTCAAACACAGCGGGGCCCCTTTCTAATTGTATTTGGACTTTGACGTCCATAATTCTCAGCCAGCCTGACCTTTAATTGACTGGGACTCGCTGAGGCTCGGGGCCCTGCAGAAAGCCACTTTGGAAAGGAAGCCTGGATGATCTTCTTTGTCCTCCAGACTTCAGACAGCTTTTTCCAACAGCTAGAAACGCTTTTTTCTTGGTGCGTTGGCTTCCGCGACCCGATAACATCACAGTATAAGGCCTATAGTCAAATGGGCTGTGTAGGATGAGAACAAAGGCCTAGCTGGTGCATGGCGTGCCTCCTGTAAGTGCTCAGCTGCGTCTTCTCCAACCGCCCACAAGCTGGATGTAATTGAGACGGTCCCTCGGTGTCATTTGACTGCTCCCCGGAGTCTGGCAATCAGAGGAATATTGCCTCTTGAATAGGGAGAGTCAGTCCATCAGTTGCTTGGCTGATTATCCGAGCGTCCCTTTTATCTTGGGAATGGTGCATTTCGAAGTATCTGTGAGACCGACGGTAGCGTTGCAGGTAGAGAGGGAGATGGCATCAGGAGAGTTGAGTCCCTTCTTGGCACTCAAGTTGTCTTCTCTTACTTGTTCCTTCAAGGGCAAAATGGGAATAAGCAGAACCCGGTGTGGGCCCTTCCCGTCGCGTCCATATTAGCCTGTCTGCCAGCCTTCCGGGAGCTGGTTCTGACAACCAACCTGTGGGTAGTGTTGACCAAGTGAAGGATCTCTAATGTTGGGAAAGTGTTGAAGATAAAGTCAATTGAGTCTTGACCACCTCTATCGGGATCTTAGTGGGCAGTTATCTGGGAACGGATAAGACATCCTGAGTTGGTTGGCCACAAAGGAAGATGAGAATGTTGTCACCCTTTGTTTTGATACACCACAACTAGTTTAAAGCCGCAAAGAGCATAGCTGGAGGAGAGCAACGGAGCCTCCGGGTCACATACCCTTTCTTCCCACCGGGGCCGGTTAGATGCCGCTGGGAATTTCGCTAAAAAGGTTGGGGGTTTTTTTGTTTTTTTTTTAGGAAAAACTCATTGCTCTTTCCAACCTGACACTCGGTTGTTGTCATCTAAGTTCCACTTAGACAGCTTCGTTAATAGCCATGGATAGACATACCCAGATTCAGAATGCATCCGGGACAACTACGGTAATTAAACAACTCAATTGGACTGAAGAATACGTGTTTGTATACACGCTTTTTCACATGCACTCGTTCATGCTGTCAATCAGAATGTCTTTCGAGCTACTTGGTCCACAACTTTTATAAGGTTTAATTTTTCCTCCCCTGTGGTTCCTTTTGCCCTCCTTCTCACCCGCCTTTGCTTTCGTCCCCACCTCGCTGCTTTTTTGGGGGGGAAGGGGTCGCTGCCAGCCTCCCCCACAAGCTTCTGGTGCCTTTGGCATATTGGTAACCGACCTCACTTCCAAGAAAATTACTTTTTCTTCATATTAGGCCAAGGCGGGAGCGCGGAGACATTTATGAAACTTTGTTTAATGTACTGAAAAGCCATCGGCTAGAACATTTAGGAAATTGATTTTCCTGGCATTGATGAACTCTTTTTATTTTACCCCAGTATTAATTACTTTTTCTTTAAAAAAAAAAACAAATTAATTTAAGTGTCGTAAAACCGAACAAAGTGAGCCAAACGTCAGCCGGTCGTGTTTGCTCCTTCTCTCCCCTCCCTGCCCGGCTGTGGCTGGCAACGCGGAAGGGAAGGAAGGAAGAATATACCCCTTCGGGTGACACATTTTCTCTCTTTTCTGTCACTTCCTCCAGGGGAGGCGTCATCGCTGCGAGACTACGCTGCTACCACCATGAGCGAGTTCCTCGGCATGTTTGGCTACGATGACCAGAATATGCGGGATGAGCTGGCTCGGAAGATCAGCTTTGAGAAGCTGAATGCTCCTACCTCAGAGACCACCAACCCAGCCACGGTTGCCCCCTCCCTTGCCGGCGAGGATGCCATGAGCAAGAGGGCTCGCTTTTCCAAATACGAGGAATACATACGCAAGTTGAAGGCTGGCGAGCAGGTCCCGTGGCCAGTTCATCCAGTTAAGACGGAGGAGCTGACCAGCAAGCTCAGCAAAGAGGCCCCCATGGCCTTGGGCCAAGCCCTCCGGTTGCCGGCCCCCGAAACGTCGCTCCTGCCGGAGACGAAAGCCACCATTTTGCCTCTGCCTTCGTCCAGCAGCTCCCAGATGCAAGGGCTGATGTCGCGGGCCTCCAAGTACGATTTCTTCATCCAGAAACTGAAGACAGGGGAAAGTCTCCGGCCACAGAACGGGAACACCTACAAGAAGACGTCCAAGTACGACTTGGAGAACGTCAAATATTTGCATCTCTTCAAGCCTGGGGAAGGCAGCCCGGACATGGGAGGAGCCATCGCCTTCAAGACGGGCAAAGTTGGTCGTCCATCCAAGTACGATGTCAGGAACATCCCGAAGATTATCCCGGTCAAAGCACCAGCTCCTAGCCTGGGCCCCAACCCTGTGGCCAGCACTCCCAGCAGCACCCCAGTAGCTGGCCCGGAGCAACCCGCCTCTCTGCCCTTCAGCACTCCAGAATACCTTAAATCCACTTTCTCCAAGACGGACTCCATCACTACCGGGACAGTTTCCACTGTTAAGTAAGTCGATCCCCGTTTGCGGCTGCGGTCCCCAACCTTTCCACCCTAGCAGCCCGGCCCAGCACGAGGGGGTGTGCGTGTGAGTGGCAGGCGGGTATACGCCACTCACCCAATTGGAGCTTTTGAGCGTGAGCAGAGGGTGCTTGCACTTGTGCGCAAAGCTCCACGTGTGCAAGTGGCGGCGGGCACTTGTACCTGCGCAGGAAGCTCAGAGAGCGCTGGCAAAGTTCCACTCGGGAGAGCAGAGGGTGCTTGTGCTTGTGCGCGGAGCTCCACTCAACGCGAACGGAGAGTGCTCGCCCGCGGAGCTCCGTCGGTGTGAATGGAGCTTCGCGTGTGATCACCCTGCGCTTGTGCGAGCAGAGCTTCGCGGGTATGCACTTGCCCAGCACTCGTAGGACCCAGTTTCAAACAGGCTGCGGCCCGGTAGTGGGCTATGGCCCAGGGCTTGGGGACCCCTGGTTTAAGGGACACGGAGAAGAGCAATGCTGCCAGGCTTGCAGCCTTCTCCAGCGTGGCCTTCTCCACCGGTGCAAGGCTGAGAAAAACCAGGTTGGCTGAAGCAGTTGCAGTCCTGCACATCTGCTGGGATGGAGACCCTGCAGACATGCTCCAGGAAAGCCTCCCGTGTCCTCCTTTGGCTTTCAAGGGTGACAGGGAAGATGGTAGTAGAAGATGTTGAAAGATAGATGAAAGAACTTCACGGATGAGAATGCTCACGTGACTAGCTAATAGCTCTGGGATCAAATACGATGTGACACGAGACCTAATACAGGTAACCCTTGACTTATCGCACTTTATTTAGTGGCTGTTCAAAAACTACAACGGCCTTGAAAAAGAGCGATTTGTGACCTTCCCCCCCCCACTTACGACCGTGGTCACGTGACCAGAATTCGGACACTTGGCAACCGACTTGTATTTATGACCGTTGCCGTGTCCCTGTGGGTCACGCCATCCCCTTTTGCGACCTTCCGGCGAGCAAAGTCAATGGGGAAGGCTGGTCCACTTAACAGCCAGGCTACTAACTTATCTGCTGCCGTGTTTTGCTTAACAACAGCAGCAAGAAAGGTCGTAAAAGTGGGACAAAAACTCGCTTCGCCACCGTCTCGCTTCGCCACAGAAATGTTGGGCCCAGCCGTGGCCCCAAGCCGAGGATTTACCTGTATTAGTCGCAGAGGGATTAAAAACAGGCCGAGAGGACCGAGACAAAAGCGGTCTTTCGCCGAGTTCGATTTGGCTACAATGAGTAGTAAAACGTGAGCCTTTGGGCCGGATCCAGCCTGGCTCCTCTAAGGATCTTAGGCCAGGTTGGGTGGCCTGAGGTAAATCAGCGAGGGTTTCTTTTGGGGGGATCCTCCCCGAAATGGGAGTTGCGGGAATTGAGGTCCTGCCATGGAAAGACCCCTGGAGTGACCTTTTGGAGCTTGGTCCTGGTTCTAGTTTCAACTCTTTGGGCTTAGGAGATAATGGGTGGTCCTCAACTTACAACGGTTCATTTAGTAACCGTTCAACGTTACGACGGCACCGAAAAGAAGTGACGTGGGAGCGTGTTTTTCACAGTGAACGACCTTGGCAACCGCCCCAGGATCAGGCGATCAAAATTCAGATGCTCCTCGTATTTATGACCGTTTCTGTGTCACGTGAGGTCACGTGAGCCCTCTTTTGCGACAAAGGCAATGGGGACTTAACAACCGGGTTACTAACTTATCCCCTGCAGTGATTCGCTGAACAGCGGGGCCAAGGAAGGTCGTAAAATGGGGCGACGCAAAACTCACTTAGCAAACGTCTCACTTTAAACCACAGAGATTTGGGGGCTCAATTGTCGCTCTAAGTCGAGGACTATCTGTACTGAGAAAGCCCCCCTGCTCTTTAATTCTCAGGGATCGATGCCCCCGTTTTTGCCCGGGATGCAAGTGGCTGGATCATGGTTTCCAGGGCTTACGCAAAGAAATCCCAGGGAGTCCAAAGTCTGCTCGTCCTTAATGATAGCAACTGTTCTGTCGCCTGATTTATTTTGCTTCTCTGATAATTCCATGCTTTGGGGAGGGAGGGAGGGAGGGGTGGGGAGAGGGAAAGAGCTGGCGGAAGGGAATAAAAACAAAGGCCAGCTAAAATAATGAAAAGCGGAGCTTCAGCAACGTGGAAGAAAACAGCCAAGCGGGATGTGTTACCAGCAGCCGAGCAGGTGCCCGCTCTGTTGCGTGGCCGTTTCGGATTCTCTGTCACCGATTCCTTGGTGGGCTGGAGTGGGAATTGGCTTCAATCCAGGCCATTGAGACAGTCGTTTCATCGCCAAACCAGCTGTGAGGCACCCAGATCTTTTAAATCACCCGTCTCAGACAAGAGCATGTCAAGGGCGGCCAGATGTGAGGCTGTCAGCCTCTGAAATGCTTGGTTCTTAGGAGTCTGTGTCACTCAGTACAACTTCTCTTCTCTTCTCTCAATGCAACCAAGTCATTCTCTTCTCTTCTCTTCTCTTCTCTTCTCTTCTCTTCTCTTCTCTTCTCTTCTCTTCTCTTCTCTTCTCTTCTCTTCTCTCAATGCAACCAAGTCATTCTAATCCTTGATCTTCTCTTCTTCTCTTCCCTTCCTTTCTCTCATCTTCTCTTCTCTCATCTCCTCTCCTTTCATTCTTTTCCTCTTCTCTCCTCTCCTCTCTTGTCCATTCTTGACCATTCCTCTCCTCTCCATTCTTCTCCTCTCCTTTCATTCTTTCATTCTCCTTTCATTCTTTTCCTCTCCTCTCCTCTCCTCTTTCATTCTCCTTTCATTCTTTTCCTCTCCTCTGCTCTCCTTTCATTTTTTCATTCTCCTTTCATTCTTCTCCTCTCCTCTCCTTTTTCATTCTCTTTTCATTCTTTTCCTCTCCTCTCCTTTCATTCTTTCATTCTTTTCCTCTCCTCTCTTCTCCATTCCTCTCCTTTCATTCTTTTCCTCTCCTCTCCTCTCTTCTCCTTTTCTTTCCATTCCTCTCCTCTCCTCTCCTTCTTTCATTCTCCTGTCATTCTTTTCCTCTCTTCTCCATTCCTCTCCTCTCCTTCTTTCATTCTCCTTTCATTCTTTTCCTCTCCTCTCCTCTTTTCTCCTTTTCTCTCCATTCCTCTCCTCTCTTCTCCTTTCATTCTTTTCCTCTCCTCTCCTCTCCTCTCCATCCCTCTCCTCCCTCCCCCTTTCTCCCTTCTCCCCTCTTTTTCTCACACACACATAGAGTTCAGGTAAAATTGGGGCGGGTGGGTAGAGCGAAAGACATCACCGTGATTTGGGGTGTGGCTTACCTCTGGGCCATCACTTCATAAGAATCCTTGCAAGGATTAAGCCGAGACTTCTGGACTTTAAGGAGCGCTCAGTGTGAGAGATTTCCTTGTTTACCTTGTGTCTTATGCCCAGCAGCCAAGGGACGATTAGGCCAAGAGGGAGGCCACAGCCCCACTTGGACTAAGTGAGCGTTAATGGGGGAAAAAATCCTAAGTTTTCTTCCCTTGCAAACGGGCCCGTGAAGGAAGCTGCAGACTGGACATCCTGGCCCAGCTGGGCATAGAAAAGGCCAAAGGAGGGGTGGATCCTTTGCATCTCCAGCTTCGAAAAGACCAAAGATCTTGGGAAATGCTCCCCCCCCCGCCTGCCTGTCATCCTGGAAAACTCCATCCAGGTTTGGTGGCTGATGTGGTCCAGATTTTCTCGGCTTGCATGCAGGGATAAGGTGCGTTTTTATAAGCCTTGGGCCAACCTTTGGAGAAACAGGACTTGTTGGTGAACTGGGGTGAAATGTCCCTTAGCAAGCCAGTGATGAGGAAAGGCAGGTCCTCCCCCTCAGCCATGTTTTTGGATGCAGTTTATTTTGGGGGGGGGGGGGAAATGGGGGGGGTTTGGATGCATCTCCTGATACCGCCTGGTGCTAACCATCTCTGCCCTGTGTGTGCTTCTCATTAGGAATGGATTAACCACTGACAAACCAGCTGTCACCGAAGATGTAAATATTTACCAGAAATATATTGCCAGGTAGGCCGTTGCCCCTTCCCTGCTCTGCCTTGGGGTGTGGGGAGAGGGTGGAGGGGGCTGCAACTGCCCGTCTTGGGTGCGGTGTAAGCCGCCGCTCAGGGTCCCTTCTCTCTGACGTCCACACTGGCTCCCCCACTGCTATGACTGCCATCTTTCCTGCTCAGTCCCTCTCCATCAATCAGAGTAGAGCGGGAAGGGGCCTTGGAGGTCTTCTAGTCCAGCCCCCTGCTCAGGCAGGAGACCCTAGACTATCTCAATCAATCAATCAATCAGAGTAGAGCTGGAAGGGACTTTGGAGGTCTTCTAGTCCAACCCCCTGCTCGAGCAGCAGACCCTAC
>JARGCV010001425.1:0-5000 GCA_034064705.1 Bothrops alternatus | reverse complement strand
ATATACCAGCCTCCTCCGTGTTATATCCCTTCAGGTGGGTTGCACTCCCACCAGTTCCCATCATCCCCAGCCAGAAAGGTGGAGGCAATAAGAGGGGCAGCCTAACCCCTGGAAGGAGGGTGCCCGGATTGAGGAAGGATCGCTGGGCAGATCATTTCTCCTGTTTCCAAATTGCCCTTCAGCTCCTGAAAACCCGTCTCCAGCTGTAAATGATTTAACAGCACATTTAACCAGACATTATCCAAGCAGGTAGCCACAATGAGGGTGGTCTAAGCAAAGTAATCAGGTGTTTAATTTCTCTCTCTTTCTCTCTCTCTCTCTCTCTCTCTCTCTCCTCCCTCCCTCCCTCCCTCCCTCCCTCCCTCACTCTCTCTCTCTCTCTCTCTCTCTCTCTCTCTCTCTCTCTCTCTCTCTCTCTCTTTGCCTCCTCTTTTAAGATCAGAATTGATTCTAAGCCACATCGGTAACTTTTGCCTTGCTGCATCTGAAGGGCAACTCCGATGCATGTCCCCGTGTGCGTACACACACAGACACACACACACACACACACACACACACACCCTGAGACTTTCTTCTGCTCATTGTTTTCCCTGCCCGAAGTCTTTCCCCTTGGGGCCCTTAAATCAGACAGTGGGGCCGGCTTGATTAGCAGTCATAAGCTCATTATTTTAAGCCGTCTCTGACACAAGATGAGGGTTTGTCCTTTGCCAGCTGCAGAAGGATCTCTCTCTTTTTTCTCTCCCTTTCTCTTTCTCTTTCTCTTTCTCTCTCTCTCTCTCTCTCTCTCTCTCTCTCTCTCTCTTCTCTCTCTCTCTCTCTCTCTCTCTCTCTCTCTCTCTCTCCCCCTTTCTTTCTCTCTTTTTCTCTCTCTTTCCCTTTCCCTCCCTCCCTCCCTTCTTTCCTTCCTGGAGAACCGCATTCCTGGAGATTAGCAAGTCTGGCTAGTGGTTGAAAGTCAAAGGAGAAAGAGAGAGAAAAGGTCTCTTGGGCCAAGGTCTCCCCAGGCCAGGCCAGGCCAGGCCAGGCCCGGGACAGTATCAGTTTTGCAAGTGACACCGATCCTGTTCCGCCCTGCCTTGGCTTCCCCGCTTCCAGACCCCTTTGATTTAGCCCCTCACCGCAAAACCATCTGAAGCGTAACACATGTGGAACCCTCTGGAGGAATCATGGAGCATGGGGGGGGATCGCCTGGGTCGCTTCCATGACCCCCCCCCGCTTGCCTTTCGTGGCCTGCCCGTCTCCTGGCAGCCAGGACCCTAACCCGTCTTGTCCAGCCCCTGTCAGGTCACCTAATACACCCGTGTGCCCTGTGTGTCCCGCGCAGAGAGGGGATTGTGTTATATCTGCGGAGCACAATGTGCTTAATCGGTTCGTGAAGAGGCGAAAGCAGAGGAAGACTCTTAACTTTTTCCTGGCGCTCCGTATTTACATTTCTTCTTCCCCCCTCCCTCGGACTCATTATTTATTATTATTGGTGCCCGAGCAGATGGTTCTGCTGCGGATCTTGCTTAAATATTTATTTACACAAGCTTTTTCCTCCGTTCTTCCCACCACTTGTAATTGGGGCGGTTTGGTACTGGCTGGGTTTCCCACCCACCCACCCCCACCCCACCCCACCCCAGCCACGCACATCATCATCGTTAACAGCGTAATGAGCGTGTAAACAGTTGCTAAGCAGGCTGGCTTTCTGTATTTATTATTTTTATTAGTATTTATTTATCTGGAGGTTTTCCCCACTAGCCTTTGCCAAATCGGGCAAACTAGGGAAATGAAATAAAATGTGGGGTTTGGCACGGCAGTGTGTGTGTTGCTGAGTGTGCTCCAGATAACGTACCCGTTTGAACGCTCCCATATTGCATCTCAGAAGCAAGGAGAGGTGATCCCCAGCTCTTGTTGTGCTTTTAAGTTTCCGTTTTCTGCTGTTGCCTTGTCGTTCTCTCTCTGGATTGTGAGCTGATCAGATTATCTGATGCCGCAGAATGATCGCACAACCTTGACGGAAGAGGTGGGCAGGGGGCGTATGGAGGAATACACCCCATCTCCGTTCTACTTTTGGATTTTGGATTTGAAGAACTGTAGTTATTTTTTTTTTCCCCCTGTGAATTCCTGAGAATTCTCCATCAGATGTTCCTTGAAGAACTGTAGTTATTTTTTTTTTCCCCCTGTTGAATTCCTGAGAATTCTCCATCAGATGTTCCTAGCTTTCCGGGCAGGATTCCATACATACATCCTTGGAAAGGATCCATGTATATAGGTTTTCGAAGTTTACCTACAGAGCAAAGGGTCCTAAAAAGACGGTTCAGAGGCATGGATGTAGTCTCAGAAAAATGACTTTGGGGTTTCCGGCGAGTCCCTTCCTAATATATATTTGCCTTGTAATTTGAGACAGATATCTGCATTGGGATTAGCAGGAAATAATGCCGAAGGAACAGATCTCTGATTTTTTTTTTCCTATGGCACTCTAAAGAGACACGCTCCGTTTGCATAATTCCTAAAATTCTATTTGAAGAGCTGGTTTGCAGTGGAAAATCCAAGGGAACGGACAGCTGCGTGCTGAATTACTCTCAGTGAAGAGAGCTTGAGCTTGACAGGATCATGGCCACAAATGCAGTCAGAGTTTAGATGTAGAAGCATAAAATGAGAAAATATGATAGATTAGAAAAAAAAGGGAGACCCCCCTTGCACGATGTTAAATCCTGCTCTTGTATTAAGTGAGAAAATGGAATTTAAGTAAGGGGTCTGTCTATCTGTCTGTCTGTTTGTCTGTCTGTCTATCTATCTATCTATCTACCTATCTATAGTATCTATCTATCTATCTATCTATCTACAGTATCTATCTATCTACCTACCTATCTACCTACCTATCTACCTATCTACCTACCTATCTACCTACCTACCTATCTTTCTCTGTCTCTCTCTTTCTCTCTCTTCTTTCTCCTCTCTCTCTCTCTCTCTCCAAGTTACGCCAAGCCCACAGCATATAATGAATGATCTTAATATTTAGTTGCTTCATTGGTTAGATGAATCAATTAAGCATCTTTCTGATCTACTAAAAATCTGGCCCCAATTAAATAGGCCACAGATTTTTTTCCCAACATTAATTATGTGGGTGAGCCCTTCTGAAGAAGGGGTAAAAGGGCAGTTCACCACTTGGTTACCAAAGGCCAATGTGCTTTTCTGGGTGAAACCCACGAGTCACGGCGCGGCTGCATTAATAAATAATGCTTGTCTTTTTTTTTTTAAATAATAATAAAAAATTGTTGCCGTGGCATCAATATCTATCAATATTCTTGATTTTAAATGTCTACTTCCAATTCAGGACAGAAGAGTTTAGAAATAAATCCATTGGCCTTTGCACAATCGGGCGCATATTCTGTCCTTCCTCTTATTTACTTATTTAACAGTTTGCATGCTACTCCTCTGAATATTGCCAATAGCAGTTTTTATAGCAAGGCTCAAAGAAACAAACTTCAAAACTTTTTTTTAAAAAACAAATCTATCAAACACCACTGATTATAGCTGGTAGCATCGAAAACCACCTTATGGCTGATTAGCCTGGCCTTTGGGGCCTGCGATTATGAGAGGCAATCGGAGTAATGTACCTGGTGTAATATAACAATAGCTTTAACTCTCTGTCTGTAGGAAACTTGATTAAAAAAAAAATACACAATAACACAACAGAATAACATTTGGAAAGGACCTTTTCCTGCCCTGCTCTGGCAGGAAACCTTATGCCATTTCAGACAAATGGCTGTCCAGTCTCTTCTTAAAAACTTCCAGTGTTGGAGCCTTCACCGCTTCTGGAGGCAGGTTGTTCCGCTGGTTAATTGTTCTGACTGTCAGGAAGTTTCTCCTTAGTTCTAGGTTGCTTCTCTCCTTGATTAGTTTCCATCCGTTGCTTCTTGTCCTGCCTTCAGGCGCTTTGGAGAACAGCTTGACTCCCTCTTCTTTGGGGCAGCCCCTGAGATATTGGAAGACTGCTATCATGCCCCCCCTCATCCTTCTCTTCGTTAAACTAGACCAGGGGTAGGCAACCTTGGCTCTTTTATGACTCGTGGACTTCAACTCCCAGAATTCCTGAGCCGGCATGGCTCAGCTTGGAAACCTCTCCCTGTCCCCTCAGCTGTGGGTATCGTCCAGGGGTGGGATTCAGCCAGTTCGCACCACTTCGGCAGAACCGGTAACTTAAGTTTTTGTTGGCCAGGCCCAGAATGGACTTCTGGAAGTAGCATCCATGCAGACAACCGGTTGTTCACATATTTGAATCCCACCACTGGATGGATGGATGGATGGATGGATGGATGGATGGATGGATGGATACAAACAGACAGACAGACAGATGGATGATAGGTAGGTAGGTAGGTAGGTAGATAGATAGATAGATAGATAGATAGATAGATAGATAGATAGATAATAGATAGATAGATAGATAGATAGATAGATAGATAGATAGATAGATAGATAGATAGATAGATAGATAGATAGATATAGTGGGATTCAGTCGGTTCACACCACTTTGGCAGAACTGGTAACTAGGTTTTTGTTGGCCAGGCCCAGAATGGACTTCCGGAAGTAGCATCCATGCAGACAACCGGTTGTTCACATATTTGAATCCCACCACTGGATGGATGGATGGATGGATGGATACAAACAGACAGACAGATGGATGATAGGTAGGTAGGTAGGTAGGTAGGTAGGTAGATAGATAGATAGATAGATAGATAGATAGATAGATAGATAGATAGATAGATAGATAGATAGATGTAAGTAGGTAGGTAGAGATAGAATGGACTTCCGGAAGTAGCATCCATGCAGACAACCGATTGTTCACATATTTGAATCCCACCACTGGATGGATGGATGGATGGATGGATGGATACAGACAGACAGACGGATGATAGATAAATAGAGATAGATAGATAGAGAGATAGATAGATAGATAGATAGATAGATAGATAGATAGATAGATAGATAGATAGATAGATAGATAGATAGAGTGG
>JARGCV010001422.1:27500-47119 GCA_034064705.1 Bothrops alternatus | reverse complement strand
TCTCCTCTTTCTCTCCATCCCACGACCCTCCAGTGCCGTATCCTGTTGCAAACTGTATACCCTTTTGTCTTTAGAGCCTATATTTTCCCTACTGAGCCAAGCTGTTTTAAGTCCCATTCCTGCCCCTCCCCTCTTGGAGAAAATGGCTTTCTAAAGGGCCCTGGCAGCCTGCTGAGGAAAAAACCCATTTTCTCGGCTGTCACCAATTTGGGCAGGATCCCACAAATGTCTGTCATCCATCAATGTGCGCCCACGTGGGTGGTCTCCTGCGGGTCATCTATAAGTTGCATCATCTGGAAGTTTGAAAGGATGTCTGGCATATGTGCTTAGGGAAGGCAGCAAAGAGCTGGGCCTGCTGGCATTTAACTTCTAAACGGGGAAAGCCTTGCCAGAAAAAAAAAAGGGGGGGTAAATTGAATACAGAATTTCGCCTTGGGAAAAACTTAAATAAATGGAAAGGCGGCTCTTGAAAATTCTGGAAAAAGTCGTTAAATGGCTGGATCAACTCAAGGGTCCTCTGGAGCGATTTGTTTTCAAGGTTTGATTCAACGCCATCTAAAGACAGGATTTCTTTTAGAGTCAATCTTTAAATAAAAACTGGTTTAAGGAAGAAGACTCAATGATGTCGTCTCCTCCTCCTCCTCCTCCTCCTCCTCTCTCCTCCTCCTCTCCACAAGCCCTGATGAGATTACCTAACTGGGCAATGAAATGTCTGCCAAGAAAATGATTAAGCTCAGAGCAGTACCAAGGACTCCACAGTTCTCTCCCCCTCCTCCTCCTCCTCCTTCTCCTCCTCCTCCAAATTAGTAGAAGGAAGGAAGGAAGGAAAGAAGGAAAGAAGGAAGGAAAGAAAAGAAGGAAGGAAAGAAAGAAGGAAGGAAGGAAGAAAAGAAGGAAAGAAAGAAAGAAAGAAAGGAAAGAAAGAAGGAAGGAAGGAGGGAGGGAAGAAAGGGAGGGAAGGAAGGAAGGAGGAAGAAAGAAAGAAGGAAGGAAAGGAAGGAAGGAAGGAAGGAGGGAGGGAAGAAGGGAGGGAAGGAAGGAAGAAGGAGGGAAGAAAGAAGGAAGGAAGGAAGGAAGGAAGGAAGGAAGAAAGAAGGAAAGAAAGAAGGAAGGAAGGAGGCAGGGAGGGAGGGAAAGGAAGGAAGAAGGAAGGAAGGAAGGAAGGAAGGAAGAAAGAAAGAAAGAAAAGAAGGAAGGAAGGAAAGAAAGAAAGAAAGAAGGAAGGAAGGAAAGAAGGAAAGAAGGAAGGAAGGAAAGAAAGAAAGAAAAAGAAGGAAGGAAGGAGGGAGGAAGGGAGGGAAGGAAGGAAGGAGGGAAGAAAGAAAGAAGGAAGAAAGGAAGGAAGGAAGAAAGAAAGAAAGAAGGGAAGAAAGAAAGAAAGAAAGAAAGAAGGAAGGAAGGAGGGAGGGAGGGAAGGAAGGAGGGAAGAAAGAAAGAAGGAAGAAAGAAAGAAAGAAAGAAAGAAAGAAAGAAAGAAGGAAGGAAGGAAGAAAAGAACGAAAGAAAGAAAGAAAGAGAAAGAAGGAAGGAAGGAAAGAAGGAAGCAAGGAAGGAGGGAGGGAGGGAGGAAGGAAGGAGGGAAGAAAGAAAGAAGGAAGAAAGGAAGGAAGGAAGGAAGGAAAGAAGGAAGGAAGCAAGGAAGGAGAAGGAAAGAAGGAAGGAAGGAAAGAAGGAAGACTAACAATAGTGCTTAGACTTATATACCGCTTCACAGAGCTTTCCAGCCCTCTCTAAGCGGTTTCTTTTTTCAGCCCCAGAGTCTGTACATTTGCCCCCAACAATCTAGGTCCTCATTTTACAGACCTGGGAAGGACGGAAGGCTGAGTCAACCTTGAGCTGATGAGAGTCGAACGATCGAACTGCTGGCAGCCGGCAGTCAGCAGAATGAGCCTGCAGTACCGCACTCTAACCCCTGCGCCACCACGGCTCTTCAGCAAATCCTGTTGCTCATTATGGGGGTCGTTGTTTTTTTTCTCTTCAAAAGCCAGAAGCAAATGCCAATTTCCAGGAAAAAAAAAACTTTGCAAATCGCAGTTATGTAATTACGGGTACTCCACAAAAGGTTGGACATGTGGGCCGGTTTGCCAAGCCCCCCCCCACCAAATTGGTCACGTGACTGCGGGGAGAGGGGGTGTTGGATGTTATACATTCAGAACTGGGTTGTAAGCAGCTTTTGGAGGGTCTGTCATAAGCTCAGCGACCCGTCATCACCTGAGGACTGCCTGTACTGTTCTTCTATGTAGCCTTGTTTTTGATCTGTTTGAATAGAATAGAGCTGGAAGGGACCTTGGAGGTCTTCTAGTCCAGCCCCCTGCTCAAGCAGGAGAACCTACACCATCTCAGACAGGTGACTGTCCAGTCTCTTCTTAAAAACCTCCAGTGATGGAGCGCCACGATTTCTGGTGTCAAGCTGTTCCACTGGTTGATTGTCCTCACTGTCAGGAAGTTTCTCCTTAATTCCAGGTTGCTTCTCTCTTTGGTCAGTTTCCAACCATTCTTTCTCGTCCTTCCCTCTGGTGCTTTGGAGAATAACGTGACCCCCCTCCTCCTCTTTGTGGCAGCCCCTCAGATACTGGAACTCTGCTATCATGTCTCCCCTATTTCTTCTTTTCTTTAGACTAGCCAAACCCAAGTCCTGCAGCCGTTCTTCGTATGTTTTAGTCTCCAGGCCTTGGATCATCTTAGTTGCTCTTCTCTGAATTTTTTTCCAAACTCTCATCATCTTTTTTTGTGATAAGGTGACCAAAAGTGGCTGCAGTATTCCAGGTGTGGTTTTACTAGGGTTTTATAAAGTGGTACTAATACTTTGCGTGATCTTGATTCTATGCCTCTGTTGATACAACCTGGCTGAGCCAGGCAGAACGTCCAATTGTGCTGTTATTTCCAACATCTTGGCTATGTCCTCTGGATATCCCTGCAGCTCTGGGACCTCATAAACATGGAAAAGATACTAGCCTTGGTAAACCCAATAGAATGTATACTGCATCCAGTTTTGGTCACCGCGATGCAAAAAATATGTTGAGACTCTAGAAAGAGTACAGAGAAGAGCAACAAAGATGATCAGGGGACTGGAGGCCAAAACATATAAGGAACGGTTGCTGGAATTGGGTATGTCCAGTTTAATGAAGAGAAGGATGAGGAGGGACAGGATAGCAGTCTTCCAGTATCTCAGGGGCTGCCCAAAGAAGAGGCAGTCAAGCTACTCCCCAAAGCCCCTAAAGGCAGGACAAGAAGCAACAGGTGGAAACTCATCAAGGAGAGAAGCAACTTAGAACTAAGGAGAAACTTCCTGACAGTGAGAACAATTAACCAGTGGAACCACCTGCCTCCAGAAGCGGTGAATGCTCCAACACTGGAAGTTTTAAAGAAGAGACTGGACAGCCATTTGTCTGAAATGGTATAGGGTTTCCTGCCTGAGCAGGGTGTTGGGCTAGATGACCTCCAAGGTCCCTTCCAACTTTATTATTATTAAGTCAAGGACTACCTCTATTTTACTTTAGGGTGATCGGCTATTGCAAGAGACTTCCAACTTTACTATTATTATTATTAAGAAGCTGGGGGAAAAAATAGGGATATTTTTGGATTAAAAGCAACAACACCGTACAGACTTTTATTTCCCAGTTTCCTGAGCTTCCAAGAAGCCTGGAAAGTTTTTTTTAAACTGATCTCTCTGTTCTGGGTGCTTTGTCATTTGAGATTTTGAAGAAGAGACGAGACAACCACTTGTCTGAAATGATATAGGGGGCTGGACTAGAAGACCTCCGAGGTCCCTCCCAGCTCTATTCTAATCTGATCTCTTTCGGGCTTCAGTATCCCAATATTAAAATATATTTTTTTTCTTCCTTTCCCACCTAAATGAGTTGTTTGTCGCTTGATTTTTCTGGAGAGTTTGGGTCTCTTTCAGGAAAATTCAGGCTGGGGAATTCTGGGAATTGACGTCCAGACACCTCTTCAAGTTCACAACACTGAGAAGCTCAATTGTCAATGCTTCCGTGGATATCATTGTAATAAGAACGAACTGTGTGCATATAATCTCTGCCAATAAACAAGGGACTTTGGCCAGTTGCCCATAATACATTTCTCCCCCCCCCTCCCGTACTTCCTCTGAAATTGGCTGGTGTGCAGGGATTCTTATATATATATATATATATATATATATATATATATATATATATATATATATATATATATATATATATATATATATATATATATATATATATATATATATATATATATATATATATATATATATATATATATATATATATATATATATATATATATATATATATATATATATATATATATATATATATATATATATATATATATATATATATATATATATATATATATATATATATATTGAATTCTGACTGAAGAGAGGTAAATAACTCGAAATAGCTATCTCAGAAATCCCTTATTTCTTTGTTAACAATTTTAAACAACATATATATATTTGTGCTTGCAGATGGCTCTGGGTTGAGCTGAAACAAGCAAAGGAAAGAATGATTTCTTCCTCCCATATTTGGGTTTACAGGGTGCAATCTAAAAAATAACCACTTGACACACACACACACACACACACACACACACACACACACACACACACACACACACACACACACACACACACACACACACACACACACACACACACATATATATATATATATATATATATATATATATATATATATATATATATATATATATATATATATATATATATATATATATATATATATATATATATATATATATATATATATATATATATATTTGTTTTCTGAGGTTTTCGCGGGTGTTTGTATGTAGGTCTTTGGTTCGTCCGGTTTTCTCCCGCGTAGAATTTGAAGTGTCTTGGCAACGTTTCGATGAAATCTCATTCATCATCTTCAGGCTGGTGCTTTTGGCTTATATATATATCCCACTCTCCTGTTTCCTATATATATATAGTTCGAATCCCAGAATTCTGGGATTCTTCTGGGTTCGAATCCCAGAAGGGTGAGTCTGACTGAAGAGAGTTAAGAAACTCGAAATAGCTATATCAGAAATTCCCTTATTTCTTTGTCAACAATTTTAAACAACATATATATATTTGTGCTTGCTGGATGGCTCTGGGTTGAGCTGAAACAAGCAAAAGGAAAGAATGATTCCTTCCTCCCATATTTGGGTTTACAGGGTGCAATCTAAAAAATAAACACTTGACATATATATATATATATATATATATATATATATATATATATATATATATATATATATATATATATATATATATATATATATATATATATATATATATATATATATATATATATATATATATATATATATATATATATATATATATATATATATATATATATATATATATATATATATATATATATATATATATATATATATATATATATATATATATATATATATATATATATATATATATATATATATATATATATATATATATATATATATATATATATATATATATATATATATATATATATATATATATATATATATATATATATATATATATATATATATATATATATATATATATATATATATATATATCCCACTCTCCTGTTTCCTAGCCTGGTGCCTTAACCTCTACAGCAAATTGGCGCTCTCTTATTTTTACATATTGAGCGTCTTGACTCGGGGCAACTGCCTGGACATGTCCCTGCAGCTTTCTTGGCAAAGATTTTATTTAGGATTGTAATATTTACCGACTTCTTTGTTTGTTTGATATATTGGAGAGTCAACCTGGTGTACCAAGGGTGCCTTTTTTCCATGAGACAACTGGACTGTGGAAAGGCAGCCCCCCCCGCCAGAGAAGAAAATATTAAAAGGGCAGAATATTATATTTCCGCAAAGGATCTTAAAGAGGCAGGAAAGCATTCCCAGTTTTTCTTAATAGCCCCAAGTCTCTCTCCCCCAAGCATAAGCCAGTTCTGTAGAAATGCAGATGTGATAATCCATTCAGAAAGATTGGAGCCCCCCCAGCTAGAAGCTTAGGAAGACAAAGACACTTAAAATCTACATACCCCACCCAAACTCTTAAGACAGGACGTAATAGGATTAACCCACAGATGCCAAAGGGGCACACTCAGACTCAGGTCAAAGTACATGACACAGGAAATACAAAGCCTCAAAATAGGAACAGGAAACAACTCCCAACAAAAGCCCAAGAGGGTATAAAACCCCACTCCCTACTACATGTACTCTCTCTTTTCTTCCGGAGCCAATCTATCTGTCTGGCTCTCCTCTTCAATAAACTGCAACCTTCTTTCTAAAGCGGTCGCCATGTTGTTTATTCCCGGCTTGGACTGGACCCTGATGAAGACTTTTCCTTCTACAGGACTTTCTTGTTTTTCTTTGAAGATGTTTCGCTTCTCATCCAAGAAGTTTCTTCAACTCTGACTGGATGGTGGGGAATGGAACGAATTATACTCCTTGCAGACAGCCTGGTGTGGTGATGAAGATGCTGGGGACTTGGGGAACTCTGGACTCTGAGTTCTAGTCATGAAAGCCGGCTGGGCCAATCACCAGGAGATGGTGAGTTCTAGTCCCGCCTTAGGTATGAAAGGCAGCTGGCTGACTTTGGGCCAATCACAGGAGATGATGTGTTCTAGTCCCACCTTAGGCATTAAACCTGGCTTGTTGATTTTGAGCCAGTTATTAGGAAATGGTGAGTTCTAGTCCTGCCTTAGGCACAAAAGCTGGCTGGGTGACTTTGGCCCAATCACAGGAGTTAGGGTGTTCTAACCTCATCCTAGGCATTAAACCTGGTGCTGAAAGAAAAGTCTTCATCGTGGTTCAGTCCAAGCTGGGAATAAACATGGCGACTGCTTTAGAAAGAAGGTTGCAGTTTATTGAAGAGGAGAGCCAGACAGAAAGATGGCTCTAGAAGAAAAGAGAGAGAGCACATGTAGGGAGTGGGTTTTTATACCTTCTGGAGCCTTTTGTTTGGAAATGTTTCCTGTTCCTGTTTGAGACTATTTCCTGTGTCATGTATTCTGACCTGAGTCTGGGTGTGCCCTTTGTCATCTGTGGGTTAATCTTATTATGTCCTGTCTTAGAGTTTGGGTGGGGTATGTAGATTTTAGGTGTCTTCATCTTCTTAATCTTCCAGCTTCGACCTTCCTGATGGTTTACATCTGCATTTCTACAGAGCTGGTTTCTGCTTGGGGAAGGGAGACTTGGGGCTATTAAGAAAAAACTGGGCATGCTTTCCTGCTTCTTTAAGATCCTTTGAGGAAATATATTTTCCTGCCCTTTTGATATTTCCTTCTCTGGGGGGCTGACTTCCCACACTGGCTTGGTGATTTTGAGTGAGTGAGACAGGAGATCGTGAGTTCTAGTCCTGTCTTTGGCACAAAAGCCCACTGGGTGACTGAGCCAATCACAGGGAGATTGTGAGTTCTAGTCTCCCCTGTTAAGCTTCCATCCATTCCTTCCTGTCCTGCCCTCAGGTGTTTTGGAAAGTAAGTCAACCCCCTCTTCCCTGTGGCAGCTTTTTAAGTATCATGTCTCCTGTTGGAAGTCAGCAGCCACCCACCCTCCTAGAGAAGGGAATATTTTGGGGGGATATTAAAAAGGTCAGAAGATTATATTTCCCCAAAAGAATAATGACAAATCTTAGGCAAAGACAGCCCCAAGTGTCCCTCCCCCAAACAGTAGCCAAGCAGGCCAGCTCTGTAGAAATGCAGATTTGATCATCCTTTCAGATAGGCTGGAGCCAGGAAGCTTGGAGCTGATGAGATTAGAAAGATCCCTAGAATCAACAATCTGTCACCCAAAAAATCCAACACAGGACATAGCCATTGGCCACAGCCCCAGGGAAGCAGGACGTGACCTTTGGGAGATAATAGGATTAACCCACCACCATTAGAATACCAAAAAAGGACACACTCAAAAGCTCAGGTCAAAGTTCATGCCAAAGGAACAGGAAACAACTCCAAACACAAAAGTCCAGGAAGGTATAAAAACCCACCACTCCCAGCAACATGTGGTCAGCTTTCCCAGAGCCACCTTTCTGTCTGGCTCTGCTCTTCAATAAACTACAACCTTCTTTCTAAAGCAGCCTCCATTTTGTTTATTCCCAGCTTGGACTGGACCCTGATGGAAATTTTTGTTTCAATGCTCCTCTTAGCCTTCTCTTCTTTGCGCTCAATATATCCCGTTCCCTTGGCTGTTCATCTCACGATTTAGTCTCCAGACCTTTTATTATCTTGGTTGCTCTTCTCTGCAATCTTTCTAAAGCAGTCTCATTTTCTTTATTCCTGGCTTGGACTGGACCATGATGAAGATTTTTTGTTCAATGCTCCCCTTAGCCTTCTCTTCTTTGCGCTCAACATATCCTGTTCCCTTGGCTGTTCATCTCACGATTTAGCCTCCAAACCTTTTATTGCTCTTCTCTGCAATTTTTCTAGGGCCTCTGCATCTTTTTTTTTTAAAAAAGCAGATTTAAACCTGCTCTTGGACTTCTCTTGCTATTGCCTCAACAGCGAGTTTTTCCAATAGCTCTTAACATCTCCTTGTGCATCCCAAACACTGTGCATGGACCCTTGACTAATTCTTCGAAAATCTCCTTGAAATTAATTGCTGCTTTTCAAAGTGGAATATGACCAAACGACAAACCATCAAGTGCATATTCATTAAATGACTCATCTGCTCTAACTTTGCCCTGTTCTTACTCTCTCTCTCTCTGTCTCTGCATGAAATCTTTGATGACACATGATTTATGCTTTAGCAACTGTGGCCAAAAAAGGGGAGGGGAAAGAACATTGGAAACTGAAGGGAATTGGCTGATGTTAGAATGTCCTGGAAAGGTTAAAAGCAGGAGTCTCCAACCATGAAAACTTAAAGACTTGGGGGATTCTGGGAGTTGAAGTCCACAAGTCTTATAGACTAGACTAGACTAGACTAGACTAGACTAGACTAGACTAGACTAGACTAGACTAGACTAGACTAGACTAGACTAGACTAGACTAGACTAGACTAGACAAGACAAGACAAGACAAGACTAGACTAGACTAGACTAGACTAGACTAGACTACACTAGACTAGACTAGACTAGACTAGACTAGACTAGACTAGACTAGACTAGACTAGACTAGATTGGACTGGCCTGGCCTGGAATGGAATGGAATGGAATGGAATAGAGTAGAAAATATGGAATGGAATGGAATGCAATGCAATGCAATGGAATATAATATAATAGAATAGAATAAGAGGGTAGAATAGAATAGAATAGAATAGAATAGAATAGAATAGAATAGAATAGAATAGAATAGAATAGAATAGAATAGAATAGAATAGAGAATGGAATGGAATGGAAAATATGGAATGGTATAAAATGGAATGGAATGGAATAGAATAGAAAATATGGAATGGGATAGAATAAAATAGAATATAGAATAGAATAGAATAGAATAGAATGTAGAATAGAATAGAATAGAATAGAATAGAATAGAATAGAATAGAATAGAATAGAATAGAATAGAATACCGGTAGAATAGAATAGAATAGAATGTAGAATGGAATACAATGGAATAGAGAATAGAATAGAATAGAATAGAATAGAATAGAATAGAATAGAATAGAATAGAATAGAATAGAATAGAATAGCAGAGTTAGAAGGGATCTTGTAGGTCATCTAGTCCAACCCTCCACCCAAGCAGGAGACCCTTACACCATTGCCAGCTTTGGAGACCCCTGCTTTAAAGGAATCAGCTTCCTTAATAGGAGATTGAATTATAAAATCACAGGGTTTGAAGGGACCTTGGAGGTCATCTAGTCCAACCCACTGCCCAAGGCAGGAGATCTTCCCATCCAGAGTTCTCACCCTCCACTATTTAAAATAAGGATTCATAATTACAATTATGAAAGCAGTACGATTGTCGAATATGTTGCAATCGCAATAAATTATTCCGATGTTCCTTTTGCTTTAATGACGGACGTCTAGCCGAGGCCCATCCCTTGTCAGGTGAAAAGGGTTGGCCACCTTGTAGAGGCATGCTAAGTTCTGCTCATGGGGGGGGGGGAGAAATAAATGAGATTTTCCTGTAAGCCATCAGAAACAAGTGCTGTTTTTTTTACAGCCGGCTGGACCTCATCACATCCTGTTCCCGTTTACAAGCCATTGTGCTTGGCAGAGCGATGGAATTTGTTAAGCCAAAAACAACTTATTTGGGGAGTGAAGCAAGGTCAGCTTTATCAACAGTCCAGGAATCAGCCAAAGGAGATGAAGAGTTCCACCCAAACCGGGTTCAGGAGGAGAGCAAGGTCAGGATATGGGTCAATCCTAGACCCCCAGAATGGTCTCTAGAGAGGAGAGAATAGAATAGAATAGAATAGAATAGAATAGAATAGAATAGAATAGAATAGAATAGAGTAGAGTAGAGTAGAGTAGAGTAGAATAGAATAGAATAGAATAGAATAGAATAGAATAGAATAGAATAGAATAGAATAGAATAGAATAGAAAATATGGAATGGAATGAAATAGAATAGAATAGAATAGATATTGGAATATAGAATAGAATAGAATAGAATAGAATAGAATAGAATAGAATAGAATAGATATTGGAATAAATATTGGAATATAGAATAGAATAGAATAGAATAAGAATGGAATAGAACAGAATAGAACAGAATAGAACAGAATAGAATAGAATAGAATAGAATAGAATGAGTAGAGTAGATTAGATTAGAGTAAAATAGAATAGAATAGGATAGAATGAGTAGAATAGAATAGAATAGAATAGAATAGAATAGAATAGAATAGAATAGAATAGAATAGAATAGAATAGAATAGAATAGAAAATATGGAATGGAATGAAATAGAATAGAATAGAATAGATATTGGAATATAGAATAGAATAGAATAGAATAAATATTGGAAAATAGAATAGAATAGAATAAGAATGGAATAGAACAGAATAGAATAGAATAGAATAGAATAGAATAGAATAGAATAGAATAGAATAGAATATAGAATAGAATAGAATGAGTAGAGTAGAGTAAAATAGGATAGAATAGGATAGGATAGAATAGAATAGAATAGAATACATTAGGATAGGATAGTATATGGTAGTATATGATAGGATATGATAGGATAGGATAGGTTAGGTTAGGTTAAGATAGGATAGGATATAGGATAGGATAGGATAGAGCTGGAAGGGACCTTAGAGGTCTTCTAGTCCAGCCCCCTGCTCAAGCAGGAGAACCTATACCGTCTCTGACAGGTGAATGTCTAGTCTCTACTTAAAAATCTCCAGTGTTGGAGCACCCACGATTTCTGGTGGCAAGCTGTTCTACTGGTTGATTGTCCTCCCTGTTAGGAAGTTTCTCCTTAGTTCCAGGTTGCTTCTCTCCTTGATCAGTTTCCAACCATTGTTTTTTGTCCTGCCCTCTGGTGCTTTGGAGAATAATGTGACCCCCCTCTTCTTTGTGGCAGCCCCCCAAATACTGGAACGCTGCTAACATGTCACCCCTGTTTCTTCTTTTCTCCAGATTGGCCAAACCCAAGTCCTGCAGCTGTTCTTCATATGTTTTAGCCTCCAGGCCTTGGATCATCTTAGTTGCTCTTCTCTGAACTTCTCCCAAACTCTCAACATCTTTTTTGTGATATGGTGACCAAAATTGGCTGCATTATTCCAGGTGTGGCCTCATTAGGGATTTTTAAAGCGGTACTAATACTTCGCGTGATCTTGATTCTATGACTCTGTTGATAGAACCCAGGATTGTATTAGCTTTTTTTGGCTACTGCTGCTGCACACGGCTGGCTCCGGGTCAAGTGTTCGTCCCCTAGGATTCCAGAGGTCCAGAAACATATAAAATAAAGCTATTATTTTTGATGCTCCATCTTCGCCAGATAACCCACGTTTTGTCTGTGAATCTGGCTTCATCCTTAAACCAGATGAATTGTTTTGCTTTAGTTCAGACTGAGCGGTGTACTTTTGTATCAATAGCAACTCTTGAATCGACCGTTATTCTCTTGGGAAGCCATTTCTGCCCCAGTACAGGTAGTCCTCAACTTATTTATTTATTTATTTATTTATTTATTTATTTGATTTGACTTCTATGACGCCCTATTCCGGAGAACTCAGGGCGGCTCACAACATAATAGAAATCAACATTTAAAAATACATGTAAATATAAAGCCTCTTAATTTTTTTTAAAAAACCAATCATTCAACATACACACAGACATACACTGGCTTGGGGCAAGATGTTAGCTGCCCTAGGCCTGCCTGCAGAGGTGTGTTTTAAGTAATTTATGAAAGGTGGAGAGGCTGGGGGCGACATGGATCTCCGGGGGGAGTTGATTCCAGAGGTCCGGGGCCGCAACAGAGAAGGCTCTTCCCCTAGGCCCCGCCAGGCGACACTGTCTGGCTGACGGGACCTGGAGAAGGCCGACTCTGTGGGCCCTAACCGGCCGCTGGGATTCACGGGGCAGCAGACGGTCCCGTAAGTAACCTGGTCCGATGCCATGTAGGGCTTTATAGGTCATAACCAACACTTTGAATTGGGTTCGGAGACCAATTGGCAGCCAATGCAGCTCGCGGAGTGATGCCGAAATGTGGGCATTTCTGGGCAAGCCCAACACTGCTCGCGCGGCTGCATTCTACATTACCTGAAGTCTCCGAACGTTTTTCAAAGGTAGCCCCATGTAGAGAGCATTGCAGTAGTCGAACCTCGAGGTGATAAGGGCATGAGCGACTGTGAGAAGAGACTCCCGGTCCAAATAGGGCCGCAACTGGTGCACCAGGCGAACCTGGGCAAATAAGAGTTTGTTTTAGCAACCACTCAAAGTTACAACAGCACTGGGGAAAAAAAGAGATTTATCACCATTTTTCACACGGCCACTGCAGCATCCCCATGGTCCACAGGATGAAAATTCAAACGCACAGCAAGCGATGCATATTTATGTCGGTTGTAGTGTCCCAGATCTCCAGCATTACACAGCTGACAATTACAAAGAGCTGCTCTTGGTGCATTCCTGCCTTAGATGGCATAAAATAGCATTTTCTGAATTCCGAGGGCAGATGAAGAGTCTTTATAGCAGCGGTTCTCAACCTTTTTCGGGCCTTGACCCCGACCCGCACCGCGCATGCACGGCACGACAGCCCGCATCGTGCATGCGCATATGCGGTACGATGCCCCACATCGTGCATGCGCATACATGGTGCGACAGCCTGCATCATGCATCGCGCATACGCGGTGTGACGACCTGCATCACGCATGGGCGGCGGCCCGCATCGCGCATACGCGGCGACCCGCATCGCACATGCGCGGTGGCCCGTATCGCGCATGCGTGGTGCGACGGCCCACATTGCGCATGTGCAGCGTGATGGCCCACATCGCGCATGCGCATGCGCGGCACGACGGCCTGCATCGCGCATGCACGGCGCGACGGCCCGCATCGCGCATGCACGACGCAATGGCCCGCATCGCACATGCGCAGCACGACGGCCCGCATCGCGCATGTGTGGCGCGACGGCCCGCATCATGCATGCGCAGTACTACTCCGCACATGCGCGGTGCTGCCCCCTGCGCCGGCCGAGGAAAAGGGGAAAAAAATGGTGGACTGCGGTGTTTGGCGACCCCTGTGAAATGGTCGTTCGACCCCAAATGGACCCCAGGTTTAGAACCGCTGCTTTATAGGCTTATATGTGTATTTGGGACACTCAAGTTCAGATGCGGATGTGTGTTGAGTCTTCCAACATACACAGGCAGAAAAAAATACATATGACAAAATGAAGGCAGAAGCCATTAACATCAAGCAGGGACAAAACGTTGACCTTTTAAGGTTTCCAAGATCTGATCTTTCTTCTTACCCTATTTCAGCCTTTTAATCCAAACAGAAATAGCAATACTTTTTCTGGGTGGGAGAAAGGCAATTAAAATGATGAGTTCCTTTGCGATGTGAAAGTAAACAGGACGTTTTGAAAAATGTCCCTCTTAGACCGTTGATTTGTATTAAATGTGGACATGTCTGGGCTGAAAGTCAAATATGCCATTCCATTCCAGAACTAAAGATAATTGGCAGGACGGGAAAAATATTTGATCCTTTTGGCATTTGAAGATGATGGTTTTGGTCCTTTTTTTTCTTTCTTTCCTTGTTTGTTTGACTGGTGTTATGATCAGCTAACCCAGCATGATCGGGTGCATTTGTTTCACAATAGGATTATGATACAAAACAGTTGAGATGTTGAGACTCTAGAAAGAGTGCCGAGAACAGCAACAAAGATGATTAGGGGACTGGAGGCTGAAACATATGAGGAACGGTGGCTGGAATTGGGTATGTCTAGTTTAACAAAGAGTAGGACGAGGGGGGACATGATAGCAGTGTTCCAGTATCTCAGGGGCTGCCCCAAAGAAGAGGGAGTCAAGCCATTCTCCAAAGCCCCTGAAGGCAGGACAAGAAGCAACAGGTGGAAACTAACCAAGGAGAGAAGCAACCTAGAACTAAGGAGAAACTTCCTGACAGTGAGAACAATTAATCAGTGGAACAACCTGCCTCCAGAAGTGGTGGATGCTCCAACACTGGAAGGTTTTAAGAAGAGACTGGACAGCCATTTGTCTGAAATGGTATAGGGTTTCTTGCCTGAGCAGGGCGTTGGACTAGATGACCTCCAAGATCCTTTCCATCGTCATCATCATCATCATCATCATCATCATCATCATCATCATCATCATCATTATTATTATTATTATTATTATTATTATTATTATTATTATTATTACTATTATTATTATCTCCTCAAAACACTCCTCAAAAAATTAATGGCACTGAAATTCAGTCTAAATCTTAAACCTTTGGATTAAAACCAGCTCCTTCTAATGGAAGAGCCTAATCAACTCCAGCCATAGATTTGAAATACAGAATGACTGAATTATGGTGACGTATCAAATCAATTTTGGGATCTTGGGATTCTTTTTGAAAACTTGTCAAATTTGTGCACACATCGAGCCAAATCAACCCAGGCCTTATTTTTATAATACGAGCTATGAGTTATCTTTATAAGGCGGGGAACACATCCAACACACCTTCGTCACATTTTTTCCCCCACAACAACTGTCTGAAGTCAGCTGGTCTGAGATAAAGGGGGTAGCCCAAATTCACCCAGTTGACTTTCATGTCTCAGGGAGAACTAGAACTCACCGCCTCCTGGTGATTGGCCCAAAGTCACCCAGCCAGCTTTTGTGCCTAAGGCAGGACTAGAACTCACCGCCTCCTGGTGACTGGCCCAAAGTAACCCATCTGGCTTTCATGCCTAATGCAGAGCACCAAGGACCCCACAATCTCCTCCTTCTCCCCACAAATCTCACTCCCTTCTAGCACTGATGATGTTACCTAGTTGGATAATGAAACATCTGCAAGAAAACAACCAGCTCAGAGAAAACCAAGGACCCCACACTCATCTCCTCCTCCTCCTCCTCCTCTTCCCTGCAACCCTCTCTCCATTCTAGCACTGATGATGTTACCTAGTTGGGTCATGAAATGTCTGCAAGAAAAGAACCAAGCTCAGAGAGCACCCAGGACCCCACAGTTCTTCTTCTTCTTCTTCTTCTTCTTCTTCTTCTTCTTCTTCTTCTTCTTCTTCTTCTTCTTCTTCTTCTTCTTCTTCTTCTTCTTCTTCTTCTTCTTCTTCTTCTTCTTCTTCTTCTTCTTCTTCTTCTTCTTCTTCTTCTTCTTCTTCTTCTTCTTCTTCTTCTTCTTCTTCTTCTTCTTCTTCTTCTTCTTCTTCTTCTTCTTCTTCTTCTTCTTCCTCTTCTTCTCCTTCTCCTCCTCCTCCTCCTCCTCCTCCTCCTCCTCCTCCTCCTCCTCCTCCTCCTCTTCCCTGCACACCTCTCTCCCTTCTAGCACTGATGATGTTACCTAGTTGGGTCATGAAATGTCTGCAAGAAAACAACCAAGCTCAGAGAGCACCAAGGACCCCACAATCCTCCTCCTCCTCCTCCTCCTCCTCCTCCTCCTCCTCCTCCTCCTCGTCCTCTCCACAAATCTCACTCCCTTCTAGCACTGATGATGTTACCTAGTTGGATCATGAAACATCTGCAAGAAAACAGCCAAGCTCAGAGAGCACCAAGGACCCCACAGTTCAACACCGAGCTACCAATATTCTCCCGTAGTGGGCCATTTCTTGTTGCCCTTTATGATAGGCCCTGATGATGTTCTGGAGGACCTTGTAACCCCCTTGGGCCTCTGTCCAAACAGAGAAGAAACCTCCTGCCCCATGGAGGAGGCTTATATAAAGAAATCCCAAGTGACTGCGAAGCCATGCACGAAAACCTTAAAAATAGCATTTGAATGAAAACCACAAAGACGTTCACTAGCAATAATTCCAGAAAGCGTAAAGGAAAAGAGTCCCCATCTAAGAAGATACATGCTGACATCAGCAAGAATCCATTTGGCACAACATTGGAAAAATATAACCCTGCTGGGTAATGCCAGGAAGGGAGAGTAAAATAGGAGATATCTGCAGAGGTGACGGGCCAAACGGATCATAGATTCATAATAGAACTTCAACTAACCGTACTGAACGAGTAGTCCTCAGTGGAACTGCATTCACAGGGAGAGAGAAGTAAGCAATGGGATACCACAAGGCTCCATCCTAGGCCCAGGGCTCTTCAGTATCTTCATCAATAACTTAGATAATGGAATTGAAGAGGAACTCATCAAATTTGCAGATGACACCAAACTAGCAGGAGTAGCCAACACCCTAGTAGAAGACAAACTCAGGATCCAAAAAGATCTTGACAAACTTGAACCATGGGCCCTATTAATATGGAAAAAAGCAAAGTTTTACATTTAGGCAGGAAAATAATAATAATAATAATAATAATAATAATAATAATAATAATAATAATAATAATAATAATAATAATAATAATAATAATAATAATAATAATAAGCAGGAATAATGATTTACCTCATGATTTACCTCATGATGCTCCTACTTGCCTGACTACCCTAGTTTGCTGTATATATTGATGTAAAATATTTTATTTTTGTTCTTACAAGCAAACCCTATGCTAATGCCAAATAAATATTTTCTTCAGATTGATAGGTTTTTTTTAGAAAGTTTACTTGGGATCATAGTCTACAAAAGGCTTTTATTAGGTAAACTGAGATTACTGTATGAGGAGGCAGCCGTAAGTATGCGGAAGGAAAATGTAATAGACTATTATCTGTTATGGGCTTCATTGGAAAGTTAATATTTATTTCCATTACGGTTGTAGAACTTTTTGGATCAAATACAGTAAAAAAAAAAAAAGGTACTTTATTTCCAGGAGTAAATGCTGTGAGAAATCTTTGGGCCATATGGGGGGCAAAGATAGAGTTTGGAAAAAGAAATCCATGAATATTTAAATTCTGCCTTAAAAGTAAATGTTCTTTTTTATTGGAAAATATACGTGAAAGGCAGGATTGTGGTTTTAAGTCAATTATAATGTAATGATTATTTTCAGGAGCTTTCCTGTATTCAAATGGTCATGCTTGTTCACCACGGATTTAGATTAAAGCATGTTTTAATGATGATGATGATAATAATAATATTAATAATAAAGTTGGAAGGGACCTTGGAGGTCATCTAGTCCAACCCCCTGTTCAGGCAGGAAACCCTACACCATTTCATAAAAGCTTTAAGTACAGATTAGGCGAGACCTGGCTCAAAACAGCAACTGGGAGAGTGACCTTGGAGTCCGAGTGGACGGTCACTTGACCCTGAGCCAGCCGTGTGCAGCTGCAGCAGCCAAGAAAAGCTAACACAATCCTGGGTTGCATCAACAGAGGCATAGAATCAAGATCACACAAAGTATTAGTACCGCTTTATAAAACCCTAGTGAGGCCACACCTGGAATACTGCAGCCAATTTTGGTCACCATACGACAAAAAAAGATGTTGAGAGTTTTGAAACAATTCAGAGAAGAGCAACTAAGATGATCCAAGGGCTGGAGACTAAAACATACGAAGAATGGCTGCGGGACTTGGGTTTGACTAGTCTAAAGAAAAGAAGAAACAGGGGAGACATGATAGCAGTGCTCCAGTATCTGAGGGGCTGCCACAAAGAAGAGGGGGGTCACGTTATTCTCCAAAGCACCAGAGGGCAGGACAAGAAACAATGGTTGGAAACTGACCAAAGAGAGAAGCAACCTGGAATTAAAGAGAAACTTCCTAACAGTGAGGACAATCAATCAGTGGAACAGCTTGCCACCAGAAATTGTGGGTGCTCCGTCACTGGAGGTTTTTAAGAAGAGACTAGACAGTCACTTGTCTGAGATGGTATAGGTCAGTGGTGGAGAACCCATGGCACGGGTGCCAGAGGCGGCACTCAGGGCCCTCTCTGTGGGCACGCGCGCCGTCGCCCCAGTCCTAGGCCTTCGGCTGGGTTTTATAAAACCTTTTTGCTTTAGGCCTCCGCCGCAGTGTGCAAAAAAAAAAAAGTCCAATCAATCAATCAATTTCAACTTCTCACAGGAAAAAAAAAGATCTTACAAATTTGGAATTAATTGATTGAACTTTTTAGTCCCACCCAGTCTGCCGGTACCACCGCAGCCACGCCCACCCAGTTGGCCACACCCACCCAATGGGTCATGCCCACCCGGCACCCGACAATACATAAGTGGCTTTTGGGTTGCAGTTTGCGCACTTGGTCGCTAAACGGTTCACCATTACTGGTATAGAAAGTTGTATGTGTGTTGAGTATCTATTTTTAATATTTTGATATTTTGTATATGTTGTGAGCCGCTCCGAGTCTCCGGAGAGGAGCGGCATACAAATCAAATAAATAAATAAATAAATAAATAAATAAATAATAAATAGGTTCTCCTGCCTGAGCAGGGGGCTGGACTAGAAGACCTCCAGGGTCAGCCCTTCAGCTCTTCTATTCTCTATTCTATTCTATTCATATTCTATATTCTATTTCTATTCTTCATTCTATTACTATTCTATTCTATTCTATTCATCCATCCCATCCATCCCATCCTTCCATTCCTATATCCTATATCTAATAATCTCTTATCCTCTAACTATATCATATTTTTCTATTCTATTCTATTCCTATTCTATTCTATTCATATTCTATTCTATTCTATTCTATTCTATTCTATTCTATTTCTATTCTATTCTATTCTATTCTATTCATTCTATTCCATTCTATTCCATTCTATCTTCCATTCCATTCTATTCTATTCTATTTCTATTCTATTCTATTCTATTCTATTCTATTCTATTTCTAGTTCTATTCTATTCTATTCCTATTCTATATTCCATTCCATCCATTCCATTCATTCTATTCTCATTCTATTCCATTCTAATTCAATCTATTCTATTCTATCCAATCTATCCATTTCTATTCAATTCTATTCCATTTCTCATTCCATTCATCTATTCCATTCTATTCTATTCTATTCTATTCTATTCTATTCTAGTTCCATTCTATTCATTCTTTCCATTCTATTTCCATTCTATTCTATTCTATTCTATTCTATTCTTTCCTATTCTATTCCTATTCTAGTTCCATTCTATTCCATTCTATTCTATTCCATTCCATTCTATTCCATTCCATTTCAATTCTATTCTTATTCTATTC
>JARGCV010001422.1:0-25000 GCA_034064705.1 Bothrops alternatus | reverse complement strand
TAGAATAGAATAGAATAGAATAGAATAGAATAGAATGGAATGGAATGGAATGGAATGGAATAGAATAGAATAGAATAGAATAGAATAGAATAGAATAGAATAGAATAGAATAGAATAGAATAGAATAGAATAGAATAGAATAGAATAGAATAGAGGCTGGAAGGGATCTTGGAGGTCTTCTAGTCCAGCCCCCTGCTCAAGTAGGGAGAACCTCTACCATCTCAGACAGGTGACTGTCCAGTCTCTTCTTAAAAACCTCAAGTGTTGGAGCATCCACAATTTCTGAAGGCAACTTCTATTCCACTGGTCAATTGTCCTTACTGTTAGGAGTTTTCTCCTTAATTCCAGGTTGCTTCTCTCCTTGATGAATAGAACAGAACAGAACAGAACAGAATAGGAATGGAGTGGAACGGAACGGAACCAAACGGAATTGAATTGAATTGAATTGAGCTGGAAGGGATCTTGGAGGTCTTCTAGTCCAGCCCCCTGCTCAAGTAGGAGAACCTCTACCATCTCAGACAAGTGACTGTCCAGTCTCTTCTTAAAAACCTCCAGGGATGAAGCACCCACGATTTCTGAAGGCAACTTGTGTTGTTCTACTGGTTGATTGTCCTCCCTGTCAGGAGGTTTCTCCTTAATTCCAGTTGCTGCTCTCTTTGCTCAGTTTCCAACCACTGACCAAAGAGAGAAGCAACCTGGAATTAAGGAGAAACTGATGTTTCCTTTCAGCACCAACAACCACACAATAATGGATTAGGTGCTTCCCACTCTAGATAATAATTGTGAAGCGTGTCCATAGAACAGGGACAAAACACTTAAAAACAGAAGCCAGAATGAGAAACTCCAGTCATTTTTTTTATTGTACCACCATTTTGACTTTTTGACCCTATCCTGTGGACACCCTTATTGAGATGTTTTTTTGGGTAACTTGAAGGTTATATTTCAACAAAATTGTGGCTGTCATTTACTTGCATTTACTTACTTCAGTGTTTCTGAGGGGCTGCCACAAGGCAGAGGGGGTCAGGTTGTCCACCAAAGCACCAGAGGGCAGGGCGAGAAACAATGGATGGAAACTGATCAAGCAGAGAAGCAACCTGGAATTAAGGAGAACGTTCCCAACAGTAAAGACAATTAACCAGTGGAACAGCTTGCCACCAGAAATTGTGGGTGCTCCATCACTGGAGATTTTTAAGAAAAGACTAGAAAATCACCTGTCTGAGATGGTATAGGTCAGTGGTAGCGAACCCATGGCATGGGTGCCAGAGGCGGCACTCAAAGCCCGCTCTGTGGGCACGTGTGCCGTCGCCCCAGTCCTAGGCCTTCAGCTGGGTTTTATAAAACCTTTTCGCTTCAGGCCTCTGCCGCCGTGTACAAAACAAAAAAAGGTTCAATCAATCAATCAATTTCAACTTCGCGCGGGGGAAAAAGAAGATCTGGCAAAGTTGGAATTGATTGATTGAACTTTTTAGTCCCACCCAGTCTGTCGTTACCACCGCAGCCATGTCCGCCCACCCAATGGGCCACACACCCCCAATTGGCCACACACCCCAATGGGCCACAGTCACCCGGCACCCAATGATGCATAAGTGGGTTTTGGGTTGCAGTTTGGGCATCGGTGTCTAAAAGGTTCGCCATCACTGATATACGTTCTCCTGTTTGAGCAGGGGGTTGGAGTAGATGACCTCTGAGGTCTATTCTATTCTATTCTATTCTATTCTATTCTATTCTATTCTATTCTATTCTATTCCATATTTTCTATTCTATTCTATTCTATTCTATTCTATTCTATTCTATTCTATTCTATTCTGTTCTGTTCTGTTCTGTTCTGTTCTGTTCTGTTCTGTTCTGTTCTGTTCTGTTCTGTTCTGTTCTGTTCTATTCTTAATCTTGGCCACTTTAAGATGTGTGGACTTCAACTCCCAGAATTCCTCAGCCAACATAGCTGGTTGATGAATTCTGGGAGCTGAAGTCCACACATCTTAAAGTAGCCAAGTTGAGAAACACTGACTGGCTTACTTATACCACAGAAATGAGATGTTTGAGGGAAGCTGCCGGAGTGACTGAAAGAGAGAAAATCAGAAATGAGACCTTAAGAGAAAGAATTGACACAGAACCAGTCCTAAACTGCACAGACACAAAAAAACAGCAGATAAAATGATTTGCTGATCTGAGGAGGATGTCTCGGGATCCCACACCGTGCAAGGCATATACAAAAAAAGCGGTGGAGGTCCGAGAACACGAGGCAGACCCATAAAAAGGTGGAGAGACAAACATCAGAGAAGACATTACAGCAACGTTCAATTAACAATGGTTGAGGTGTCCAGAAGTGCAAGAATCAGAACTTTAATGCAGGAGACAGGCCCAGTGGATTAACTTATCCTTTTGGGCAATAGCTTTTTTCCCTGGTTTATCTTCATGTAAGAGAAAAACACACCCGATGGAATGAATGCAAGGAGAAACCAGGAAATCTTTTTTGCTTGGCCAGAAAGAAAATATTTATTGGATTGACACTACACTTCAGGCTAGCAGGGGACTCTAATGAAATGTGAATTTGATATATGTAGGAGTTATTAGTAAAGGCGTTAAACTACCTGTCGGAATCTGGCAGGGTAGTAAATTGTGGAAAAGGGAAGGGAAGAGAGAAGGAGGAAGAGGAGGAGAAGGCTGGGAGGGGGAGGAGGAAGAGGAGGAGGAAGAAGAGGGGAAGGAGATGGGGAAGGAGGAAAAGGAGAAGGAAGAGGAGAAGGCTGGGAGGGGGAGGAGAAAGAGGAGAAGAAGGAGGAAGAGGAGATGGGGATGGGGAAGGAGGAAGAGGAGAAGGCTGGGAGGGGGAGGAGAAAGAGGAGGAGAAGGAAGAGGAGAAGGAGAAGGGGAAGGAGGAAAAGTAAAAGGAAGAGAAGGCTGGGAGGGGGAGGAGAAAGAGGAGAAGGAGGAGGAAGAGGAGAAGGAGGAGGAAGAGGAGATGGGGATGGGAAGGAGGAAAAGGAGAAGGAAGAGGAGGAGAAGGATGGGAGGTGGAGGAGAAAGAGGAGAAGAAGAGGAGAAGGAGAGGGGGAAGGAGAAAAAGAAAAGAGGAGGAAAAGGATGGAAGGGGAGGAGAAAGAGGAGAAGGAGAAGGAAGAGGAGAAGAAGGAGGAAGAGGAGATGGGGATGGGGAAGGAGGAAGAGGAGAAGGATGGGAGGTGGAGGAGAAAGAGGAGAAGAAGAAGAGGAGAAGGAGAAGGGGAAGGAGAAAAAGAAAAGAAGAGGAAAAGGATGGAAGGGGAGGAGAAAGAGGAGAAGGAGAAGGAAGAGGAGAAGAAGGAGGAAGAGGAGATGGGGATGGGGAAGGAGGAAGAGAAGGATGGGAGGTGGAGGAGAAAGAGGAGAAGAAGAAGAGGAGAAGGAGAAGGGGAAGGGGAAGGAGGAAAATTAAAAGGAACAGAAGGCTGGGAGGGGAGGAGAAAGAGGAGAAGGAGGAGGAAGAGGAGAAGGAGGAGGAAGAGGAGATGGGGATGGGAAGGAGGAAAGGAGAAGGAAGAGGAGGAGAAGGATGGGAGGGGGAGGAGGAGAAGGAAGAGGAGAAGAAGGAGGAAGAGGAGATGGGGATGGGGAAGGAGGAAAAGGAGAAAGCTGGGAGGGGGAGGAGAAAGAGGAGAAGGAGAAGGAAGAGGAGAAGGAGAAGGGGAAGGAGGAAAAGGAGAAGGAAGAGAAGGAGAAGGCTGGGAGGGAGAGGAGAAAGAGGAGAAGGGGAAGGAAGAGAAGGAGGAGAAGGAAGAGAAAGAGGAGAAGAAGAAGGAAGAGGAAAGAAGAAAAGAAAGAGAAAGATCACAAAAAGAAAGGGAAAGGGGCACAAGGAAAGACGAAAGGAAGGGAAGGGAGAAGGAGAAAGAAGAAGAGGAAGAGAAGAAAGAGAATGGAGCAGAAAGGGAAAGGGAACTGAAAGCTAAAAGTGGAAGGAAGGGAACCAAGGAAAGAAGTGGCCAAAACTGTGGAGCATCTCTAACTTTTTTTAAAAAAAAAATATTATTTATCCATTATACCAGGGCTTTTCAACCAGTGGTACGGGTACCACCTGTTGTACATTGGCACCTGGCAGGTAGTATGCGACCACCCTAGAAAAGTGGTAGCGGGGGAGGGGAATGAGCTGAACTGGTGGCAGCACCGCACAAGCCTGAGCGAGAGACGGCTGGAGCTGCAGGGCTGTCAGGGTTCAGCGGAAGCGCCAGGATCAGCGCCACTTTCCAGCTGATCGGCGCTTCGGAGTTGTCAGGGCTTAGAGGAAGCGCCAGGATCAGCGCCAGGCTCCAGCTGGAGCTCGGTGGTGATCCTGGCACTTCTGCTGAGCCCTGAAGAAGCACCAATCAGCTGGAAAGCAGCACCGATCCTGGCACTTCCGCTGAGCCCTGAAGAAGCGCCGATCAGCTGGAATGTTGCAGCCTCTCCAGGATCTTGCGATTTACATTCAGAGGCTTGGCAACTGATTCATATTTATGACGGTCACAGTGTCCCAGGGTCATGTGAAGGGACCAAAACCTGCTGCAACCACCCAGAAGACGGGGGGGATAAAAACCAAACACCCCCCCCACCCCACCCCCGCTGCCAATCCTCAACAGAAATGCTCACAACAATGAAAACCTCGGACAGGAGGAAGAGCGCCGCCGGGTGGGCAGGCAGGTGTCTTGCTCGGCTGTGGCTTGGGGGGGTCACTGTTTTCAGTGCCATTGTAACTTCGAACAGTCACTAAGCGAACTGTTGTAAGTGGAGGACTACCTGTACTTCATCACTTTTTCCCTTTTGGGGGGGGGGGTCATCACGTTTTTGACACCTTGCTAGGCGACGGGTGGTACTCGGCTGTTACCATATCCTAAAAGTGATACAATGGGTGAAAAGGTTGAAAAGCCCTGCTTTATAAGTTCCAAGCCAATCCACGTCAATAAAACAGAGGTAGAAAACGGACAGCGTTGGAACATGCATTTCATGCTTTTGCACCCAGTAGCAATTACTTGAGTGGTCACCCTGCTCCTTTCCAGCTCAACAAGGCTACGATTCTGTCTGTCTGTCCGTCCCCAGATCTTTGACGGTATCCAGAGGCTTCGGAGTGAAAAATGCAATCAGACCTTGCAGACCATGTTGGTTTGGTTTGGGTTAGTTTCACGACATCTGCAAGCTTTGCTAAAGGCCAGCCTGAGAAAGCCCTCATGCATTAATTATTTTCAGCCCCGGCTGCAAAGAATCCCTTTCGTGGTCTCGCTAATAATTGCGGCGGAAGTAACGATTGATTAAACGGAGCGTATTATTGCCACCCTCGTAATTTCTGGTGAGTGATGCGGTTTCTTTCAACCTCCTCCTCGACTCAATTGCTTCAGATGTGTCCAGCTGGCTTATCTTAAACTGGAAAGCCTAACTTTCATCTCTGTTTCATGGGAAATAAAAAACAGCCTGGGGATTTCCTACATTTAATGTGGAACGCTTTCACCGTTAGCCTATTTAGCCGACATTGTTGTCGTTGGGAAGAACAGCAGCGGGATTGGAGTTTGAAGAAATTTTTTTTAAAAAAAATGGGGAAAAAAAACAATCAAAAAGCAAAGTTGACAATCCTGTAGTTTTATTTGTTTTTTGTTTTTTTTTTCAAGCTGGGATGTGAAATAGGGTATTTCCAGATTTAAAAAAGTGGTGTTAGGAATAGGAAGTGACTTTGACGTTTGTCGTCTGGACCAATCTGGAGTCAGTTCTTTCATTTTGTGAGGTGAGACTTGTACGACAGACGCTGAATGTTGTAACGTGGCAATAAAACATGAATTTTAGAAAGCTAATTATAACAAACGGGATGAGCAATCGCTACAAAAGCCAGTTTATTCTGGCGGGTGAGGTACCAGGCTAGAAAGCGAGAGTTCTAGTCCTGCCTTAGCCATGAAAGCCACTTGGGTGACCTTGGGCCAATCACCAGGAGAGTGTGAGTTCTAATCCTGCCTTAGCCATGAAAGTCAGCCGGGAGACTTTGGGCCAATCACCAGGAGACTGTGAGTTCTAGTCCCACCTTAGGTATAAAAGCCATCTGGGTGACTTTGTGCCAATCACCAAGAGATTGAGAGTTCTAGTCCTACCTTAGGTATAAATTCAAAGTGTTGGTTATGACCCATAAAGCCCTACATGGCATCGGACCAGGTGATTTGCGGGACCGTCTGCTGCCCCATGAAACCCAGCGACCGGTTAGGGCCCACAGAGTCGGCCTTCTCCAGGTCCCGTCAGCCAGACAGTGTCGCCTGGCGGGGCCTAGGGGAAGAGCCTTCTCTGTTGCGGCCCCGGCCCTCTGGAACCAACTCCCCCCGGAGATCCGTATCGCCCCCACCCTCTCCGCCTTTCGTAAATTCCTTAAGACACATCTTTGCCAACAGGCCTGGGGCAGTTAACACCTTGCCCCAGCCAGTGTATGTATGTTAGTATGTCTGTTTCTGGTTGATTGGTTGTTTTTAATTAATGGGTTTTATAATGTATTTTAATATTAGATTTCCTTATGTTAGTATTCATGTTGTGAGCCGCCCTGAGTTCTTGGAATAGGGCGGCATAGAAATCTAATAAATAATAATAATAATAATAATAATAATAATAATAATAATAACAATAATAACAATAATAAAAGCCATCTGGGTGGCCTTGGGCCAATCACCAGGAGACTGAGAGTTCTAGTCCTGCCTTAGCCATGAAAGCCAGCTGGTGACTTTGGGCCAATCACCAGGAGACTGTGAGTTTTAGTCCTGCCTTAGCCATGAAAGCCAGCTGGTGACTTTGGGCCAATCACCAGGAGACTGTGAGTTTTAGTCCTGCCTTAGCCATGAAAGTCATCTGGGTGACTTTGGGCCAATCACCAGGAGACTGGGAGTTCTAGTCTTGCCTTAGCCATGAAAGTCATCTGGGTGACTTTGGGCCAATCACCAGGAGACTGGGAGTTCTAGTCCTGCCTTAGCCATGAAAGCCAGCTGGTGACTTTGGGCCAATCACCAGGAGACTGTGAGTTCTAGTCCTGCCTTAATCATGAAAGCCAGCTGGGTGACCTTGGGCCAATCACAAGGAGACTGTGAGTTCTAGTCCTGCCTTAGCCATGAAAGTCAGCTGGGTGACCTTGGGCCAATCCCCAGGAGACTGTGAGTTCTAGTCCCGCCTTAGGCATGAAAAATCAGTCAGGTGACTTTGGGCCAGTCCCTCCCTCTCAGCCTAGCCCATCTCACAGGGTTGTTGTAGGGAAAATAGGAGGAGGAAGAGTGTGTTGTATATGTCCGTTGCCCTCATAAAGGCGGGAATACAAATAAAAAATAAAAATAAAAACAACGTCCATTAACTTTAAATTTCTATAGGTTTGTAGAAGGATCAAACTTTAAGGTATTTCTTGGTGTTAACGCGAGCGAAAAAGGCACAACTTTTTAAGAGCACGAGTTCCAGAGGCCGTTAATAACTTTTGAGAATATCAACCGAATTCTCCGTAATGTTATTTTCTGACCTTTTAGAGAACCTTATAGCTTAATTACATATTGATGCAAATGAACTAAATAAGGACATGGGGTGACTCTATCCACCTCAATTTCTCTCGGATTTTGGAAATCTGTAGGAAATCTTGCTCTTTTTCTGTCCAATCTGACAAGGGTGGTTAAGCTTAAAACGGATTTTAAAAGCTCACATCAAAAACTGTCTACTAAATGCCTGGGGTTTGGGTTTGTGGGTGTTTTTTTTTCTTAAGGTTTCGTTTTGGCAACTGTTTGCTAAGTACTGCCTTTTTGGATACTCATTTTAAGGCGGATTGTGCATTTTTGCACACTTTCCCGGAGTATATTTTGGAAGAATAAAGAAAATAAGTAGCAAATTCTTGAGCAAAATGCACGCAAGGGCCAGGGAGCCTCAGTTTCACTTTTTATGAGGAGGATTAAAAGGATCTGGAAATGGGTTCGTTTTAGAATAGTTGATGCTTCTCTCTAGTTTTATTTACAGATTGTTGTTGTTGTTAGTTGCGAAGTCGCGTCCGACCCATCGCGACCCCATGGACTACGTTCCTCCAGGCCTTCCTGTCCTCTACCATCTTCTGGAGTCCATTGAAGCTCGGGCCTCCTGCTTCAGGGACTCCATCCAGCCATCTCCTTCTCTGTCGTCCCCTTCTTCTCTTGCCCTCCATCTTTCCCAACCTTTCCCTTACAGATAGATCTTGACTTACAACTGTTCTTTTAGTGACCGTTCCAAGTTTTATGACTTATGACCGTTTTTCACTCTCCCGACCGTTGCAGCATCCCTTGTGGTCACGTGACCAAATTCCAGACGCTGGGCAACTGTCTAATAATAATAATAATAATAATGTTGGGTTTTAAATGGGGATTTCGGCCAAATTATTTAATTTATTTTTAATTATTTTAAATTTTGTATATTTATATGTTTTTTAAATTTTAGGCTGTACACCGCCCCGAGTCCTTCGGGAGAGGGGCGGTATAGAAATTTGATTACTAAATAAATAAATAAATAAAATAATAATAGTAATAGTAATAATAGTAATAATAGTAATAATAATAATAATGTTGGAAGGGACCTTGAAGGTCATCTAGTCGAACCCCCTGCTCAGCCAGGAAACCCTATACCATTTCAGACAAATGGCTGTCCAGTCTCTTCTTAAAAACTTCCAGTGTTGGAGCATTCACCGCTTCTGGAGGCAGGTGGTTCCGCTGGTTAATTGTTCTAACTGTTAGGAAGTTTCTCCTTAGTTCTAGGTTGCTTCTCTCTTTGGTTAGTTTCCACCCATTGCTTCTTGTCCTGCCTTGAGGCGCTTTGGAGAACAGCTTGACTCCCTCTTCTTTGTGGCAGCCCCTGAGATACTGGAACACTGTTATCATGTCCCCCCTTGTCCTTCTCTTCGCTAAACTAGACATACCCAATTCCAGCAACCGTTCTTTATATGGTTTAGCCTCTAGTCCCCTAATCATCTTTGTTGCTCTTCTCTGCACTCTTTCCAGAGTCTCAGCATCTTTTTTACATCGTGGTGACCAAAACTGGATGCAGGATTCCAAGTGTGGCCTTACCAAGGCCTTGTAAAGTGGTATTAATACTTCACGTGATCTTGATTCTATCCCTCTGTTAATGCAGCCCAGCACTGTGTTGGCTTTTTTGGCAACTGCAACACACGGCTGGCTCCTATTTAAGGGATTGTCCACTAGGACTCCGAGGTCCCTCTCACAGTTACTACTATTGAGCAAGGTACCCCCTATACTATACCTGTACATTTGGCTTTTCTTGCCTAAATGTAGAACCTTCCTTTTTTCACCATTGAATTTCATTTTGTTAGATAGCGCCCGGTTTTCCAGTCTGTCCAGGTCCTCCTGTATCTTAAGGCTGTAACTTCTGGAGGGTTGGCTATTCCTGCCAGCTTGGTGTCGTCTGCAGATTTGATGAGTTCCCCATCTATCCCCTCATCCAAATTGTTGATGAAGTTGTTGAAGAGCACTGGGCCCAGAACAGAGCCCTGGGGCACCCCACTACACACTTCCCTCCATGTAGATGCGGTTCCATTGAGGACCACACGCTGAGTACGGCCCGTCAGCCAGCTACGGATCCATCTGGTGGTGACGTTGTCTAACCCACATTTTTCTATCTTCTCAAGTAGTAGGTTGTGGTCTACTTTGTCAAATGCCTTACTGAAGTCCAAGTAAATTATATCCACAGCTTTCAATATACATGGAAAGGGCCTTTTTTGTAACTTAAACTTGGGGGTGGCGGGGAGAGGGAATGGATTAAATAAAAGCAGAAAAAGAGAAAAAGAAGAAAAAGGAAAAAAAAAAGAAGCAGAAGGACCTAGTGAAACTTATCCAGAACCTAATGAACTAAAGGAGCGGAAGGCTTATTAAGTGTCTCACTTTGCCCCGTCTTTGGATCTGTATTTGTAACTTGGCGACGGCAACAGAAAGAGTGAGGAACAAAGGGAGAAAGATTTCTTTATATCGCTGTTTCTATAGCCTCCACCCCCCAAAAAAACCAGAAAGAGGCTAGTAAGGTTTCTGAGAAACTGGAGGAGGGGATTTACCGACCCCACACTTGGCATTTCAGTTACGACACACTTTGCAATATAAAGAGGTTGGGGGGGTGGGGGCTTGTGAAAGGCTTGTGAGAAATTGCAAAGATGTTGCTCAGTTCATTTCTGGATTATAGCAGCTCAAAGTCAATGAAATGAGTTTGTCAAGGAAGGAGGAAGTGACCTTTCCTTCCTTCCTTCCTTCCTCACTCTCATTCTTTTCCTTCCTTCCCTCCTTCCTTCTTTCCTCTCTCTCTCTCTCTCCCTTCCTTCCTCCCTTCTTTCTTCACTCACATTTTTCCTTTTCCTTCCTTCCTTCCTTTCTTCCTTTCTTCTCTTCCTTCTTTCTTTCCTTCCTTCCTTCCTTCCTTCCTTCCTTCCTGACTCTCATTCTTTTCCTTCCTTCCCTCCTTCCTTCTTTCCTCTCTCTCTCCCTCCCTTCCTCCCTTCTTTCTTCACTCACATTTTTCCTTTTCCTTCCTTCCTTCCTTCCTTCCTTCCTTCCTTCCTTCCTTCCTTCCTTCCTTCCTTCCTTTCTTCTCTTCTTTCCTTCCTTCCTTCCTTCCTCACTCTCATTCTTTTCCTTCCTTCCCTCCTTCCTTCTTTCCTCTCTCCCTTCCTTCCTCCCTTCTTTCTTCACTCACATTTTTCCTTTTCCTTCCTTCCTTCCTTCCTTCCTTCCTTCCTTTCTTCTCTTCCATCTTTCCTTCCTTCCTTCCTTCCTTCCTCACTCATTCTTTTCCTTCCTTCCTTCCTTCCTTCCTTCCTTCCTTCCTTCTTTCCTTCCTTCCTTCCTTCCTTCCTTCCTTCCTTCCTTCCTTCCTTCCTTCCTTCCTTCCTTCCTTCCTTCCTTCCTTCCTTCCTTCCCAGCAATTGCCAGCATATGAACCAGGCAATATGTTCAATATGTGCTTTGAAGAGTAACCCCAAATCTAGCAGATGCTCTGTAACACACAAAAAAAGGGAAGACATTTTGTCATTCACAGGCCATGCTGTTGAGTGGGGGACTTGAATCTTTGGAGAACCACGAGCCAGAGAAAGGCAGGTAAACACCTGACCGTTTTTTCACTCTTACGGCCGTTGCAGCATCCTCCGTGCTCACGGGATCAACATTCAGACCCTTGAGCAACTGGTTCGTATTTATGACGGTCGCCGTGTCCCCGGGGTGTGTGTGTGTCATGTGACTCCCTTTTGCGACCTTCTGACAAGTAAAGTCGACGGGAAAATCCAGATTCACTTAACAACCATGTCACTAACTGAACGACCGCAGTGATTCCCTGAACTGTCACCAGAAAGGTCATAAAACGGGGCAAAACTCCCCATTTGTTGAGCGAGTTTAACGTGACACACACACACACACACACACACCCGGGACACACTGCGACCGTCATCACTATGAGACTGCCAAAAAAGCCAACACAGTGCTGGTTGCATTAAAAGAGGGATAGAATCAAGATCACGTGAAGTGTTAATACTACTTTACAAGGCCTTGGTAAGGCCACACTTGGAATCCTGCATCCAGTTTTGGTCACCACCATGTAAAAGAGATGTTGAGACTCCAGAAAGAGTCCAGAAAAGAGCAACAAGGATGATCAGGGGACTGGAGGCCAAAACATATAAGGGTTGCTGGAATTGGGGGTGTCTAGTTTAATGAAGAGAAGGATGAGGGGGGACAGGAGAGCAGTCTTCCAATATCTCAGGGGCTGCCTCAAAGAAGAGGGAGTCAAGCTATTCTCCAAAGCCCCTGAAGGCAGGACAAGAAGCAACGGGTGGAAACTAACCAAAGAGAGAAGCAACTTGGAACTAAGGAGAAACTTCCTGACAGTCAGAACAATTAACCGGTGGAACAACCTGCCATCAGAAGTTGTGGGTGCTCCAACACTGGAGTTTTTAAAGAAGAAACTGAACAGCATTTGTCTGAGATGGCATAGGGTTTCCTGCTTGATCAGGAGGTTAGACTATAAGACCTTCAAGGTCCCTTCCAACTCTGAACATAAGAACATAAGAACCTAAGAAGAGCCATGCTGAATCAGGCCAAAGCCCATCGAGTCCAGCATTCTGTGTCACACAGTGGCCCACCAATTGTACATGGGGATCTCTGGGAGTTGAGGTCCGCGGGTCTTGGAGTTGCCGGGGTTGAGAACCCCTGCTCTATAAGATGTTTTATAGATGGCACTTCGCACCTGTAAGATTAGCCAAAATGGGTCCAAATATCTCACCTTTATGCTGGAAATGTAAAACAGCAATAGGATCATATTATCATATGTAGTGGGAATGCCCAAAGGCTTGTGAGTATTGGAATAGGATACGAAGATGGTTGAAAGATATATTAATGTTGGACTTAGAGTTAAAACCTGAACTTTTCCTGTTGGGAATAACTACAGAGAAATACAATAAGGGAACAATCTATTTGCTGTTACATATCTTGACTGCAGCTAGGCTAGCGTTCGCGCAAAAATGGAAGAGCAAAGAAATTCCCACAGAGGAAGAGACACTATATAAAATATCATGTGCGGAAATGGACAGGCTCACAATGGTATTGAAAGACAAATGTAGATCAGTTTATTTCGAAACCTGGGATAAATTTTACTGCTGAAGTGATTCGAGGAGGACGGTTGGGATTATAGACTAGCGTTAAGATAGAAATATATGTCATTTTAGAATAAGTATTGTATATAAAATTTAGATGTATATTCAGAGATGAAGAATCAATTGTAAAATGTGGAATAATTTGATAAGAATGTATATACTGGAATGTCACATTATATCCAATGTTTTTTTTAATTGTATTATAAATAAAATTTTGGGGAAAAAACCCTCATTTTAGAAAAAAAAATTGTACATGGGGATCTTGAGCAGAAAGAGAAGGCAAAACCCTCCCTTTCCCTTGACCCCCAACAAATGGGACTCAAGGGAATCCTGCCTGCCTCAACCAACATAGAGGCGGCACATGGACATCCGTTTTAATAGCCACCGATACACTTGGCATCCATGAATCTATCTAACCCTGCCTTGAAGCTATTTCCAGCAGAATATATTTCCAGCCATGGGTGTTCATTTTAGCAGCCAGACTGGCAAAAGATATGGACCGCTTATGTATGATTCAGATTTTCTTGTTTTTTAAACAACAACAACAAAAAACAGTTGGAAATTTTCTTCTCATGTAAAAAAATTAAAAGTTCCAAATATGCAGTTTTCACAGAACATTCTCTGACGTACAGAGTGATGCACAATGTTTTCTCCAATATGCCCATTTTTTAAAAGAGAGATGAAATCCAGGTAGTCTTTGGCCAGTCTAAAGAAAAGAAGAAATAGGGGTGACATGATAGCAGCCTTCCAGTATCTCAGGGGCTGCCCCAAAGAAGAGGGAGTCAAGCTGTTCTCCAAAGCCCCTGAAGGCAGGACAAGAAGCAACGGATGGAAACTAACCAAGGAGAGAAGCAACCTGGAACTAAGGAGAAACTTCCTGATAGTGAGAACAATTAACCAGTGGAACCACCTGCCTCCAGAAGCGGTGAATGCTCCAACGCTGGAAGTTTTTAAGAGGAAACTGGACAGCCATTTGTCAGAAATGGTGTAGGGTTTCCTGCCTGAGCAGGGGGTTGGACTAGATGACCTCCAAGGTCCCTTCCAACTTTATTATTATTATTATTATTATTATTATTATTATTATTATTATTATTATTATTATTATTATTATTATTATTATTATTATACAGTTGCCCAGCATCTGGATTTTGGTCACGTGACCACAAGGGATGCTGCAACGGTCAGGAGAGTGAAAAACGGTCATAAGTCATAAAACTTGGAACAGTTGTAAGTCAAGGTCTATCTGTAAGGGAAGGGTTGGGAAAGATGGAGGGCAAGAGAAGAAGGGGATGTCAGAGAATGAGGTGTAATTATTATTATTATTTCAGACAAACGGCTGTCCAGTCTCTTCTTAAAAACTTCCAGTGTTGGAGCATTCACCGCTTCTGAAGACAGGCTGTTCCACGGGTTAATTGTTCTCACTGTCAGGAAGTTTCTTCTTAGTTCTAGGTTGCTTCTCTCCTTGGTGAGTATCCATCCGTTGCTTCTTGTCCTGCCTTCGGGCGCTTTGGACAACAGCTTGACTCCCTCTTCTTTGGGGCAGCCCCTGAGATAGTGGAAGGCTGCTACCCTGTCCCCCCTCGTCCTTCTCTTCATTAAACTAGACATGCCCAATTCCAGCAACCGTTCCGTTATTTTTAGGGAAATATCTTCTCCACTTGCAAAGCCAACTTTGGAATGCCTTATATCCTGTCTCCCTCTAATTAATTACTTTTATTTGATCGATTGGCTTATTTTGTTCTGCCTTAGGACGTTTCCCCCCCCCTTTTAAACTTTTCACATTTCATATCGACCCACTTAGGCGATATTTATATGCATTAGGAGGATAAAAGAAGGCAGGGTATGGATTTATTTCTAGAGGTGGATATTACAGACCTGGCGAACCTGTAGAATTTAATTAAAAACCCGATGGTGTAATTAATATTCCCAGCACCACCAATCAACAGGATCAGTGGTGATTGAGTCTTGGAGACCTAACTCATCAACCTCAAGTCCCCTACTACTACTGAGTCAACCTTTCATTAGAAGGATGAAAGGGGGTTGTAATTTTACACAGGGGAAACCAAATCTCCAAACTGAAAAAACTTTACATGAGCGTGATACGTAGTCTTCTTCGTGTTGACATCGTACCCATCTTCTCCAACTTCACGTTCCTCATAAGTTGGCTGCCAATTGGTCTCCGAACGCAATTCAAAGTGTTGGTTATGACCTATAAAGCCCTACATGGCATCGGACCAGGTTACTTGCGGGACCGTCTGCTGCCCCATGAATCCCAGCGGCCGGTTAGGGCCCACAGAGTCGGCCTTCTCCAGGTCCCATCAGCCAGACAGTGTCGCCTGGCGGGGCCTAGGGGAAGAGCCTTCTCTGTTGCGGCCCCGGCCCTCTGGAATCAACTCCCCCGGAGATCCGTACTGCCCCCACCCTCTCCGCCTTTTGCAAATTATTAAAGACCCATCTTTGCCGACAGGCCTGGGGCAGTTAACATCTTGCCCCTAAGCCAGTGTATGTTTGTTGGATGACTGGTTTTTTAATTTAGGGGTTCTTTTTATATATGTATTTTTTATATATGTATTTTAATGTTGATTTCTATTTATGCTGTGAGCCACCCTGAGTTCCTGGAATAGGGCGGCATAGAAATCCAATATTATAATAATAATAATAATAATAATAATAATAATAATAATAATAATAATGTTTTGAAATTATTAGTAGTCCTCAGCTGACACGTTTTCATTGCAAAGCAAGGCGGTTGTGAACTGCGTCACACCTCAGTTTACAAGATTTTCAGCCAGCTAATCATTGCAGTTGTTAATTGAATCGCAGGATCATTAAGGGAATCTACCCTCCCCCATCTCCGTTTGCTTGTCGGAAGCCAGATGAGAAGGTCACAGATAACAAGCACATGACTTTAGGATTCTACCACCCTCCTAAATACTTGATCAGGTGACCACATCCTTTTTTTTTTTAATAATTTTTTTTTATTAAAGCAATCAACATTAATCATGATAGCATACTAAAAAGCAGTCAACATAAGTCATAAAATACAACAGTAAGTATTAGTCTTTGTGTACATAAACCCGGAGAAAGTTCAAGCTACCTGCTCTCCAACCCAATACAATCGATTCAAATTTGGTAAACATTCTTCACTCCTCACATCAAGCCTCAACTATACGCCAGATACATTTTGTTTGATTGGTGTTTCTCTTGTATATATTCTATCCACTGTTTCCAGTCTATCATATATTGTTCATTTGAGCAATCCTTCAAATATGCTGATATTTTAGCCATTTCTGCCAAATTTATTACTTGCAAAGTCCATTCTTCTATAAGTGGTATTTCTGGCTTCTTCCAGTATTGTCCCACCAACAGTCTCGCTGCTGTGATCAAGTTCAGAATTAAGTTCGTCTCTGTGGTAGTACAGTCTTTTATGATCCCTAACAAAAACACCTGAGGTAGAAATTCACATCCTTTTGATCCTGGGACCACAGGGGTGCTGCAATGGTCGTGAGTGTGAAGTCTCTTTATTTGGTGCCGTTGTAACTTGTGAGTTGTAGGACTAGCTGTGCATCTTCTGGAATTCCAGACCAATACGGAGGTATCCTTTCACAAGGATTGCCGTGTCAATTATTTGTAGTGCCTGGCCATTACAGGTTGGTTCTCGATTTACAACCGTCCATTTAGTGACCGTTGAAAGTTACAACAGCACTGAAAAAACTGACTTAGGACCATTGGTGGGATTAAGCCGGTTCTCACCACTTCGGCAGAACCAGGTAGCTAATATTTTGTTGCCCAAGCCCAGAATGGAGTTCCGGAAGTGGCATCCATGCAGAGAACCGGTTGTTCACCTATTTGAATCCCACCACTGGATAGACAGACAGACAGACAGACAGACAGACAGACAGACAGACAGACAGACAGACAGACAGACAGACAGACAGACAGACACAGTGGTGGGATTCAACCAGTTCACACCCGTTCGGCAGAACCGGTAGCTAATTTTTTGTTGCCCAGGCCCAGAATGGACTTCTGGAAGCGGCATCCATGCAAAGAACCGGTTGTTCACATATTTGAATCCCACCACTGGATAGATAGATAGATAGATAGATAGATAGATAGATAGATAGACAGACAGACAGACAGACAGACAGACAGACAGACAGACAGACAGACAGACAGACAGACAGACAGACAGACAGACAGACAGACAATATCCCTTAATCAAGCCTTTTACACTGAATTTTTCATCCCTAGATTATCTTACTACATTTTTATTACTTTATAAATACAGTAACCTCAATAATAATAATAATAATAATAATAATAACAATAATAATAATAGTAGTAGTAGTAATAATTCTGGCTGCACAAGACCAAGCCTTAAGGACAAATGCATATAAAGTCAAAATTGAGAAGACAGCAACAGACAGTAAGTGCCGCCTATGCAAAGAAGCTGAAGAAACAGTGGACCACCCTGGTAAGCTGCTGCAAGAAGATCGCACAGACTGACTACAAGCAGCGGCATGACATAGTAGCAACAATGGTGCATTGGAAGATCTGCAAGAAATATCATTTGCCTGTAAGCAAAACCCGGTGGGATCATAAAATAGAGAAAGTCATAGAAAATGATAAAATTAAACTGCTCTGGGATTTCAGAATTCAAACAGACAAGCACCTGAAACATAACACCCCGGTCTTAACAACTGTCGATAAGAAAGACAAAAAAGTCTGGATAGTGGACGTGGCAGTGTCTGGAGACAGCAGAATAGACGAGAAAGAACTGGAGAAGATAACAAAATACAAAGACCTACAAATAGAAATAGAAAGACTGTGGCAAAAGCAAGCAAAGGTAGTACCAATAGTCATAAGCACCTTGGGTGCAATCCCAAAACAACTGGAGCACGACTTGAACACCATCATCGGCATTGACAAATTCGCTATTAGTCAATTGCAAAATGCGGCCTTACTAGGAACTGCCTCCATCCTGCGACGATATCTGTAATACCATCAAACATCCACATCTGCCTATCCCAGGTCCTGGGTAAGGAGTCGATAGGTAGACAAAATGCCAAATCCAGTCAGAACATCTCGCTGACTGTGCGATGATCCATAATAATAGTAATAATAGTAATAATACCAATAGTTATAAGCGCCTTGGGTGCAATCCCAAAACAGCTGGAGCAACACTTGAACACCATCATCGGCATTGACACATTCGCCATTAGTCAATTGCAAAAGGCGGCCTTACTAGGAACTGCTTCCATCCTGCGACGAGATCTGTAATACCATCAAACATCCACATCTGCCTATCCCAGGTCCTTGGGAAGGACTCGATAGGTAGACAAAAAGGCCAAATCCAGTCTGAACATCTGGCTGACTATGCGATGAATAATAATAATAATAATAATAATAATAATAATAATAATAATAGTAATAATAATAGTAATAATAATAGTAATAATAATAATAATAATAATAGTAATAATAATAATAGTAATAATAATAGTAATAATAATAGTAATAATAATAATGATAATAATAATGATAATAATAATAATAATAATAGAGTTGGGAGGGACCTTGGAGGTCTTCTAGTCCAACCCCCTACTCAGACAGGAAACCCTATACCGTTGAGTGAGACACATATGAGTCAGTTGCAACAGTCATAAGTGTGAAAAATGGTCATGTCACTTTTTTCGGTGCTGCTGCAAGTTCGAACGGTTACTAAGCGAACTGTTGTAAGTTGAGGACTACCTGTATTTGTTGTTTTATATATATATATATAAGGGAGACAGTAAGAGAGATAGATAGTGGGACAACTTCCTGAAAAGAGTTATCCCTTACCACAGCAACATGAGCCATTCCGGATATCTTCTTCCACACATTAATCAATGACCTTGAAGTCCGTTATCGATTGCACACCCCATTGAACAAGCAGTAAAACCAAAATCAATAAGGAGTAGGCAACTTGTAAAGGAATGCAAAAAAAAAACCAAAAAAAAAACCCACCAACCTACAGAGTTTCTCTGCAATTTTCAACTTGTGCCAGCTTCATTTCTAATTAGCCTTGGGGGAGCCTGAGCAAACTCGGAGGAAAGAAATGTGCAAGACGTTAGTAAATAAAAGGGTATCAAAAGGAGAGGGGGAACTTCTTAATGAAGTCCCTTCCTCCCACAAGCTCTGCCACTTATGATCTTGAACTTTTACCCGTTGAGCCTCATCCTTCAGTGCTTCTGACTTGTGTGAGTAATGGGACATTCCGATGGGGAGCGAAAAAGTTGACCCCGGTAGGTTACCACGTGTTTTTTAAGAACCCGTTCATTTTCAAATGGAACAACATGCAGGCAGATCTTGTTGTTAGTTGCAAAGTCGAGTCCGATCCATCGCGACCCCATGGACAATGTTCCTCCAGATCTTCCTGTCCTCTCCCATCTTCTGGAGTCCATTGAAGCTCACACCTGCTGCTTCAATAACTCCATCCAGCCACCTCCTTCTCTGTCGTCCCCTTCTTCTCTTGCCCTCCATCTTTCCCAGCATCAGGCTCTTCTCCAGGGAGTCCTTCTTCCTTCTCATGAGGTGGCCAAAGTCCTTGAGTTTCAACTTCAGGATCTGGCCTTCTCAAGAGCAGTCGGCGTTGATCTCCTCTAGGACTGACCGGTTGGATCACCTTGCAGTCCAGGGGACTCGCAGGGGTCTTCTCCAGCACCAGAGTTCAAAGGACTCCATTCTTAGACCTTAGATCTTAGATCTTCCAATTTGTCCTTAGCTGTAGTATTTTGTGGTGGGGTCCTTGGTGCTCTCTGAGCTTGGTTATTTTCCTGCAAATGTTTCATTACCCAAGTGGGGGACGTCATCAGTGCAAGAAGGGAGTGGGGTTTGCCCTGTGTTTTTATACAAGCGGCTTGCTGGCTCTCAGACAAATCAGCCATCAGCAGGCACGTTGAGATCAATAACGTCTACATGCCTTTCAGAGGAGACAGTCAAGATGTTGGAAAGACCAAAACTCCTCTTCACCAGCAGTCAGCACCCCGATAACGCCAAGAGTAGCATGACCAAGCCCAACAATCAAGAAACAAACAATTTCCCAGTCAAGGAAGTGCTAAACATGTGAACGGCAAGCCACAGACCGATCAAGGAAACACCGGGATCACTCACAACAGGGCAAACCACTCGTATGTAAAAATAAGAGCAAACCCCATCTCCTTCTAGTACTGATGATTTTTCCTAGTCAGGTAACATCTGCAAGAAAACAACCCAGCTCAGAGGGCACCAAAGATCCCACAGTCCTTCTCCTCCTCCTCCTCCTCCTCTTCCTCCTCCTCCTCTCCAGAAGGCCCCCTCCCTTCTAGTACCCCACAGTCCTTCCTTCTCTTCCTCTTCCATGATTCCACAAACCAATCTCCCTTCTAACAGTGATAAAGTTACTAACTTGGGTCATGAAACGTCTGCAAGAAAACACCCAAACTCGGAAAGCACCTCCATAGTCCTCCTCCTCCTCCTCCTCCTCCTCCTCCTCTTCCTCCTCCTCCTCCTCCTCCTCCTCCTCCTCCTCCTCCTCCTCCTCCATAGGTTTAGATCTACTATATCTGGTCTGCAGAATCCAGATGATATAGAACATAGAACAGTGGTGGCAAACCTATGGGATGCGTGCCAGAGGTGGCACTCAGAGCCCTTTCTCTGGGCACGCATGCTGTCACCCCAGCCCCGCCTTCCCCCGCGGCCCCCTCCTCAGCAGCAGCCCCCCGGAGGAGAGTCACCCCTGAGTGCAGCCTGCGCAGAGCAGTGCAGCCAAGGACATGGCAGGCGGGCAGCTGGGCCGCAGGGACAAGACTCTGCCCTTGATGCTGCGGGCTGTGGGCAGAGGACGTGGCCTCCATGGTGCTACTGGGCCACTGGGCAATCTGTGGTGGGCTGTGGAGGTGGTGGGTGGCCCTGCGGGCGGGCGAAGCAGGGGGTGGGGCAGGAGCGGTTTTTGGGCACTCAGTCTCTAAAAGGTTCTCCCTTATTGACCTAGAATAAAAGAGTTGGAAGGGACCTTGGGATTCTTCTAGTTTAAACCCCTGGTCAAGCAGGAGACCCTATGCCATTCCAGACAAATGTTGAGTCTCTTGAAAGACTCCAGTTATGGAGCACGGGCAAGCCACTAGAATGTAAATTGAGAGCAAACTCTACACCCTTCTAGTACTGATGATTTTTTTCCTAGTTGGGTAATGAAACATCTGCAAGAAAACTCGGATAGAACCAAGTTCATAAGTCGGGACTTTTGAAGCGATTTTAGAGTTGTTAGAAACAAGGGCCATCCCCTTCCGTTGGGGCTGGTAGCTCAAGTGTTGGCAGTGTTGAAGGAAAAGTCTTCCTGGTGGTTCAGTCCAAGCTGGGAATAAACAACATGGCGACTGCTTTAGAAAGAAGGTTGCAGTTTATTGAAGAGGTGAGCCAGACAGAAAGATGGCTCTGGGAGAAAAAAGAAACAGCACATGTAGGGAGTGGGTTTTTATATCCTCTGGAGCCTTTTGTTTGGAGTTGTTCCTGTGGCGTGAACTTTGACCTGAGTCTGAGTGTGCCTTTCTGGTATTCTGATGGTGGTGGGTTAATCCTAGTATGTCCCAAAGGCCATATCCTGCTTCCCTGGGGCTGGGGCTGATGACTCTTAGATTTTTGGTGTTGATTCTAGGGATCTTTCTTCCTAATACCAGTTTCCTGATTCCAGTCTTTCTGACATGATTAACGCATCTGTAATTCTGCAGACTTGGTTTCTGTTTGGGACAGAGAGACTTGGGGGCAGGGTTGGTTTCTGCTTTTAAAATCCTTTAGGGAAATATATTCTGCCCTTTTAATATTTCCTTCTCTGGGGGGCTGACTTCCCACACCCCACTCCCTTCTAGCACTGATGTTACCTCATTGGCTAATGAAACGTCTGCAAGAAAACAAGCCAGCTCAGAGAGCACCAAGGACCCCACAGGAAATGCCACTCACGATGCATAATGATATGCCTACTTGTGATTAGAGGAAAACGCATCACGCTGGTCAAGCCATTGCCTTTTCCAAAATTAATCCTGAGATTATGCTGTGGAACATAAACTCAGGATTAACTCAGTTCTGCTCTTCAGTTCCACTCCTGATCGTCACTTAACCAGGTCTGGTTCCCCTTGGCTTTAAGATGAAGGAAGAAAAAAAAAAGCACTGTGTGGATTACTCTTGTTTTATTTTTCTTTATCGGGCTGTTTCTGAAAGAACAAATAAAAAAAAAATAACGCCGTGGGGGCGAAGGAATAGATTGCTTGGCCTTTTCAGGATCAATGCAGAGGTGGTGAAAAGACACAAAAGAGCTAAAAGTGCAAGTATTTGTTTGCCAGGCAATTTAAACCCCGCGTTGGAAGTGATCCGCTCAGGCTGGCAAACAAAACAAGATTGAACAAATCATTAAAAGCTCAGTGGGTTGAGAAGGCAGTTGTATGCTCACCTGCTGGAAGATATTTTGGGCAGGAGAGAGAAATACCAATTCAGAAAATTAAAAAACAAAAAAAAAAGCATTTTGCTGAAGACTCTCTGGGTTTGTGATGGAGCAATCATCTATTTCTCTGTAGCTCCGGCTTTGCCTGGGGGAAAGGACGGTTTAACAATGGGATGGAAGCTGGTCTGGTTTGCATTTGAGCGGGATTCTGCCGCTTCAGAACAAGATGCAGAGCAGACCTCAATTGTTCTCAGATACATCCAATATTTTTTTTTTAAATGCTGCAGGGCAATGGATTTAATAGAATAACAGAGTTGGAATCTTCTTGGAGGTCTTGGAGTCCAACCCCCTGCTCAGGCAGGAAAGCCTACACCCGTGGTGGTGAACCTATGGCACGGGTGCCCCAGGCGGCACGCAGAGCCCTCTCGGTCGACACGCGCACTGTCACCCCAGTCCTAGACCTTCGGCTGGGTTTTATAAAACCTTTTCGCGTTAGGGCTCCGCCGCCGTGTGCCAAAAAAAAAAAAATAGGTTCAATCAATCCATCAATTTCAACTTCTCTTGGAAAAAAAAAGATCTCGCAAAGTTGGAATGGATTGATTGAACTATTTCGTCCCACCCGGTCTGCCGTTATCACCAAAGCCACGCCCACCCAATGGGTCACACCTACCCAATGAGTCAAGCCCACCGAAGGGGCCACGCCCAACCCGTGGGCCACGCCCACCCGGCACCCGACAATACATAAGTGAGTTTTGGGTTGCGATTTGGGCACTCGGTCTCTAAAAGGTTCGCCATCACTGCCCTACACCCCTCTAGACAAATGGCTGTCCAATCTCTTCTTCAAAATGTACTGAGAGTAATGTGTGTTATGGAATAGGCAGCTCCAATGGGCATGTATTTATTAAAAAACATAATAATAAAGTTGGGAGGGACCTTGGAGGTCATCTAGTCCAACCCCCCTCCCGCTCAGGCAGGAACCCCTAGACCATTTGAGACCAATGGCTGTCCAGTCTCTTCTTAAAAGACTTCCAGTGTTGGAGCATTCACAGCTTTTGGAGGCAGGTTGTTCCACTGATTAATTGTTCTCACTGTCAGGAAATTTCTCCTTAGTTCCAGGTTGCTTCTCTCCTTGATTGGTTTCCACCCTTTGCTTCTTGTCCTGCCTTCAGGTGCTTTGTAGAATAGCTTGACTCCCTCTTCTTTGGGGCAGCCCCTGAGATATTAGAACACTGCTATCATGTCTCCCCTTATCCTTCTTTCATTAAACTAGACATACCCAATTCCAGCAGCCGTTCCTTATATGTTTTAGCCTCCAGTCCCCTAATCATCTTTGTTGCTTTTCTCTGCAAAGAAGAGGGAGTCAAGCTATTCTCCAAAGCAACTGAAGGCAGGACAAGAAGCAATGAATGGAAACTAACCAAGGAGAGAAGCAACCTAGAACTAAGGAGGAAACTCCCTGACAGTTAAAACAATTAATCAGTGGAACCACCTGCCTCCAGAAGCTGTGAATCCTCCAACACTGGAAGTTTTTAAGAAGAGACTGGACAGCCATTTGTCCGAAATGGTATAGGGTTTCCTGCCTGAGCAGGGGGTTGGACTAGATGACCTCCAAGGTCCCTTCCAACTTTATTATTATTATTATTATTATTATTATTATTATTATTATTATTATTATTATTATTATTATTATTATTATTATTATTATTATCATTAAAACACGCTTTAATCTAAATCCGTGGTGAACAAGCATGACCATTTGAATACAGGAAAGCTCCTGAAAATAATCGTTACATTATAATTGACTTAAAACCACAATCCTGGCTTTCACGTATATTTTCCAATAAAAAAGAACATTTACTTTTAAAGTAGAATTTAAATATTCATGGATTTCTTTTTCCAAACTCAATCTTTGCCCCCCATATGGCCCAAAGATTTCTCACAGCATTTACTCCTGGAAATAAAGTACCTTTTTTTTTTACTGTATTTGATCCAAAAAGTTCTACAACCGTAATGGAAATAAATATTAACTTTCCAATGAAGCCCATAACAGATAATAGTCTATTACATTTTCCTTCCGCATACTTACGGCTGCCTCCTCATACGGTAATCTCAGTTTAGCTAATAAAAGCCTTTTGTAGACTATGATCCCAAGTAAACTTTCTAAAAAAAACCTATCAATCTGAAGAAAATATTTATTTGGCATTAGCATAGGGTTTGCTTGTAAGAACAAAAATAAAATATTTTACATCAATATATACAGCAAACTAGGGTAGTCAGGCAAGTAGGAGCATCATGAGGTAAATCATGAGGTAAATCATGACGTATTTATATAAATACATAACCGAGCCCAAATTCTCTGTTGCTAAGCAAGACGGTTGTTAAGTGAATTTTGGCCCCATTTTATGACCGTTCTTGCCACAGTTGTTAAGTGAATCACAGCAGTTGTTAAGTTAGTAACAGGGCTGTGAAGTGAATCCACCTTTCCCGTTGTCTTTGCTTGTCAGAAGGTCTCAATAGGGGATCATGTGATCCCAGGACACTGCAACCGTTATAAATACGAGTCAGTTGCCAAGTGTCTGAATTTTGATCATGTGACCGTGGGGATGGTGCAACAGTTGTAAGTGTGAAAAACCATCTTCTTTGGAGATGTTCAGGTGATGGTTGTCCTAAAAGGTGCTTTTTCAAAAGGCTACCTGGACTTTGTTTTTCCTTGACGATATTGACAATGGAAGACGCTTCTTGAGTGAGAAGCGAAACGTCTTCAAGGAAAAACAAAGTTCCTTTTGAAAAAGCACTTTTTGTAAAAAAAAAAAAGTCATTCCTTTCAGTGCTGTTGTTAACTTCAAACGGTTACTAAACAAACCGTTGTAAGTTGAGGACTATGTCTAGGGATCTGTGAGGTTGGAAGTGACATCGTTCTATTCCCAGACAAAAAAAAC